>JABEYC010000647.1:0-35568 GCA_013266195.1 Fusarium zealandicum | reverse complement strand
AGGGACAAGTCCAGCTGGCCCCCCCCCCCCCTCGCCGTGCCCGCTCTTGACTCCTCGATCCCCAGATTGACCCGCGCACAACTCGATTGAGGACTTATCCTTGCTAGGCAGAGTTCAAGTTATCGAATAGCTGGGGACACTCACTATACTCCCGCATCCTCCATCCAGCAGCGATATTCGCAGCTACTGGCGCTCCTGGGTCCTTAGGTTGCCACCCTAGGAAGCACGGCACCAGCATTGAGAGGACCCTTGAGGGAGCAACGCGCCAAACGCCAAGATCCAAGATGAACGCACCAATGCAAAGACATCCCGACAAAGCACAGGAGCTGCAAAACAACAGCTACACGTTGGTGGGAATGAACGACGCCCATATCGACCCCATGCTTAACGCTTGCACGAGCGCAGGTCTCATGCCGTCAATCACCTCCACCTCCATGAATCCCCAGTTCATGATGAATCCTGCTGCTGCCGCGTGGAACCCCGCCATGAACAACTCGGGGGGGTTCTTTCCTCCCCAACTGCCTGGCATGGAGCCGCCGACTTCGATGACTAGCCCCAGGACGACAACTGAATCGCACTCTTCCCCGGGAACCACCTTTGCCGAATCTGCCTTTGAGTCGTCGCGTACCTCGAGCAAGTCTTCTGTCCCCTCCCTCAACTCCGCGGCGACCGAGGCCAAGGGTCGCCGTGGCAGCAACCCTCAACGTCGACGGGCATCGAATCCTGCAGCCGCACCACCACTGTCTCGTCGGCACAAGGCAACTAAACAACCGATTGTCGAAGAGGAGAAAGCAGAAGAAGAGGATGACGATGAGGATGACGACGAAGAGGGCGAGGATCTCGGCCCAGGCCAGTCGACGAAACGCAATAAGTTCCTTAAGCGCAACAGGATTGCAGCCTCCAAGTGTCGACAAAAGAAGAAGGAGTGGGTGAATAATCTGGAGGAGACGCGATACGGGCTGGAACATCAGCACTCAAGCCTGCAGATGGAGTACAACGGTCTCGTCGATGAAGTGAGCCGGATGAAGACGCAGCTCATGCAGCATGCTGCGTGCAACGACCCCAACATTGACCAATGGATCGAAAACGAAGCGAGAAAGTTTGTGCAGCGCGCGGCGGCGCAGCATCAGGCGCAACAGCATCCGAACCAACCTCCTTGTGATGGTATCAACTGTCAACATAACCATCATCATCGCCGACGGAGCTCAAGTGGTAAGTCAATAGCTCTCAACATACAGATGCCCCCTTTCTAGAGGACGACGACAGACTAACTGTTGTGTCTTGCAGTCATGACATCGGCCATACCCAGGTCGACATCGTCCGAGTTCAACTACGACCACATGCCCGACAGCATGCTGGATCCGAGGCCATGAAAGCCGACGGCGACGTAATAACGAGACAAGAACGCTGCTGGGTTGACTATAAGCCGGCGTGGCTAACGGACTTTGTGAGAGTTGAGCTGGGAAGTCAAAATGCTACATCTCGGCTTCGCCACCACACTCAATGCATATTTCGACCACGTCCAATCGGCCTTTGTCCCTTTGAGTTTCCCAAGTGACGAGCGAGACAGACGGCAATATGAAATAGCAAATGGAGCGCCGTCCGCGGCCTTGTCTCGAGACCGATCACGAAAAGGGAAACGAGAGAGAGCATTTGGCAGGATGAAACAAGCGATGAGATGCCCTGTCAACATCAATTCGACGAGTGGACGACGATATTCATGAAAACCTTGTCGTAGCCATTTACGGCCACAGAAGGTGCTTGTCGTCCTCAGCGACTTCGCCGGACCGTGTTCTCTCAAAGACGGCGTGGAGACGGGGCAAATGGGGACGCATTATGTTTCATGAGTTAACGTTTTCACGAATATTTGGGTTTCATTGGGAGTGCTAGGTTTTGGCCCTCTGGCACATCTTGATATCCAGAGGAGGCGGCAGCAGGGCTTGATGAACAGAAGCTCTCAGTCCTTGACCTATTATGGCTCCTTCCGAGATGAACAAAGTAACGAAGGGCACCGAGACCCAAAGACAGAGGGATAAAGAGGCATCGCCTGGGGCGCTTGCTATCCCAAGGGTATGTACTTTACAGAGGACTGAAGATGCAGGGAAAGGGGGGTGGTGGGGCGAATGTACGAAGAACTTGAGTACAAAACAAAAAAGAAATCTATGTTCCAGACTTTTGGAACGAACTCAGCCTCGACCGTACCGTTTCTGGGGCCATTGTGAAATCCGAGGTAGCTAGATAGAGCCTGTGATCGAAATCAGTACCTGACATCGAGACAAAGAACCAACTCGCCACCACGGATGACCATGCGAGGGCTGTCATTTGTTGGAGAAGGGCCGGAGAAAAGTCCACGTGAGGTTGAGAATTTGGAAAGAGAATGCGATCCTGGGGACACGGGTTTTATCAAGTCCGTCGGAGAGTTGTCGATATCGAGTGGCGATATACGACGTTGCCACCTCTAGCTCCAGGAGTTCCTGAGCCGGCGGTCAAAAGAGGATATCGATCTACGGCAAGAAACTCTAAAGAAGCAGGGTTCCTACTATCCATGCCAATGGGAGGGATCTGTTGGGTCGTAGCGAGACTTTGCCACTGAGGAGATGCTGTCAAAGAGGCAAAACGTCCGGGGGGGGGGGACAAAACATCGGGAATAGGGTTGGAGAAGGATGGGCTAGGGACGGGTTTAAAGAGATTGGTCTGCGGGACCGTCACTGGCTAGGGCGACAAGCTGAACTCTAAATACACGGAGCGAGTTCTGAGCATGGACCTTTGGATACAAGACTATAATTCGTAAGGACCATAGGCCAGTTTACATAGTCTGTTGACTACCTGGCAAGACATGATCTTATCTCAGTAGGGTCATGTTTGAGTCTGGAAAACAGCAGATCGAAACAACCAGGCACAGACAGGTTTGTGGTATAGATCAATTCTCTTGGTAGTCCTACACAGAGACACCCCTTTTCTAAATGTACAGTGGTATGATACACGTCTTCCTCCTCCTGCCTCTTCTCCCCGCCACGGCTCTCTACCTCCGCTTGATCCATCCCCGTGAGTTGGAGATGCCGCGGATGTTCTTGGTGTACTTCCAGAGGTGGCGGTACTTTGGTCCCTGGCGCTTGGCCTCCCATCCGCGCGGCTTGACGGGCGGCTTGAGGCTGTGGACGCGTGTGGGGCGGAACTCGACGTCGGCGCCGGGGATCTCGTGGCGGGCCATGACGGACGCCGTGTTCTCGTCCCAGACGCTGCGGAACAGGTTGAAGCCAAAGGGCGTGAGATTGAACTTGTCGCGGAACGACTTGAGCGAGAAGCCGTTGCGTTGCGTGTACAGTTCCCGCAGCTTCGCCACGTCGAGGCGCTCGCCGGGCTTCTGCTCGAGGAGGTAGATGCCCAGGCGGTGGTAGGGGGCGCCCTTTTGGGAAAAGGCGGGCATCCAGGGGACGGCGAGCTGGTCGTCGGCCTTTATCCTGCTGAGGGGCAGCGAGGTGTCGGTGGGCCCGAGGGGGATGTTTGCGGCGAGGTAGTGGCAGCGCTTGACGAAGCCGTCCTCGTCCGGACTGGGCACGTCCGAGTCGAGCACCACGACCGAGACGAGGCGCTCGCCCTTGTCAAAGACCTGGACGCGCAGCCGCGGCGGGTTCTCGCTGACGAGGCTGTCGACGATCTGGCCGGGGGGGATCTTAAGCTTGCGGAAGTAGAGCTGCACGTCGGCCGTGGGCTCGAGCTTGGGGAGCACGTCGGGGACGATGTTGAACTGCTTGATGCGCTGCGTGATGAGGCGGTGGTCGTAGGAGCGCCACTTCTTTTCGGCGTAGTGGCGGTAGATGGGCTTGTTCATGTCGCCTGGGGACGGGTTAGTCCTGTGATATTCTGTGGTTTCCGGGCGCTTGGATACATACCGAGACCATCCTCGAACCGCTTCTTGACGATTGGGTCGTTGGCATCGGCGAGGATCTTGAGCTTGTCGACATGTCTCCGCAGACTGGCCAGCTTGACATCCTTCATCTTCTGGCCACCCTTGACCTTGCTCGCATCCTTCTTCTCCAGCAGCGATATCTTCTCCAGCTCGGTTGTAATCTTGGCCAGCTTCTGCTCACGATCCGCCGCCAGGATCTTGCGGGCGTCCTGGAAGGCCTGGTAGGGGAGGTGCTCAAAGGGGAGATCGCCCGTGGTGCGGATGGCGACGCGGCGACGGCGGGAGCCAATTGGCATCTTTCCGGCCTTGACGAGCTGGTCCTCGAACTCGGGGAGGACGGTGTTCGGGTCGAGATCCAGGGGGTTCACTTCGGCCGGCGTCGTCGAGGCCGGAGTCTGGCTCTGGACGTCGGAGCCTCGGGCGGCAGCCGTTGTGAAGGGGCGGACGACGCATTGCGGCCGCAATTGCCGGGCGAGCGGCCGGATGACGGCCTGGCAACGCGACATGATGCTGCGGAGCGTGCAAAGCCGGGCGTTGAGGCAGTTGAGGTCTTCAAGCCTTGGTATGGAGCACCTTGAAGTTGCTGGAAAAAAGCTCTGGGGGTGGTTTGCGGCGGACCCACTATAATATTTCGTGGACCCGAGGACGGAAGTTGCCGAACCACTTTTCCCCAAGCATCACGGTTTTTGAGCCAACGACTCAACGTTGGTTGCAGCAGCATCAACGAACCGTCCCAGACGCAATCTCACGGATAATTGCTTGTACTGACGCGGCGACTGTGCAATGGCTGGCAAGGGAATTGGATGCCTGGCCGAGGCCATGGGCGCCTTGAGGGTATCTGCAAAGGTGAGCTGAAGAACCTGCAGAGAGCAGCATCATGATGGGATATGGAGCTGACAATTGCGATGCTTTCTAGCCCGCTGCTCTCAACAAGACGTTTACTCGATCAATGGCCACCCAGGTCTCTTCTTCCACCGATGCTTCAACCACCAACGCTTCAACCAACACGTCCCAGGGCATCCTAGAGTCATGGAAGCCCAGTACGTCTCCCCCATCACCCTCTACACGTCTCCCACTGACACACTCAACCTCCAGTCACGAGCGTCCCCGTCACAATCCACAGCTTCCCCTCGCTGGAGCCCACCGCCCTCGAGCAATGGTCCGTTAACCACCTCTACCTCCCCCTCCGCCGCGACCTCCTCCACCTCGCCGTCGTCTACGAGGGCGACAACACCCGCCAGGGCACAGCCTCCAGCAAGACCCGCCACGACGTCCACGGCTCCCACCGCAAGATGCGCCCCCAAAAGGGAACCGGTCGAGCCCGAATGGGCACCAAGCAGAGCCCCATACTGCGCGGCGGCGGCAAGACCTTTGGCCCCCACCCGCGCGACTTTGGCACCAGCCTCAACCGCAAGGTATACGACAAGGCGTGGCGCACCGCGCTGAGCTACCGCTACCGCAAGGGCGACCTGATCGTGTGCGAGGACGGCATGGATCTGGTGTTTCCCACCGACTTTGAGTTGGTCGCCGGAAAGTACCTCAAGGATGGCCTCAAGGAGACGTACATCAAGCGCTACATGACGGGCGTACTGGACAACCTTGGCCTCGGCCGTGCCAATGGCCGCACCCTGTTCGTCACCGGGAACCGACGCGAGGCTCTCTTTGGCGCCATGGAGCAGATCCCCTGGGAGGGCCGAGCTCTTGACCTCGAGGACGTGGACGTCAAGGACCTCCTCGAGACGGGCAAGGTGGTGATGGAGCGGAGCGTGCTCAAGGAGATGATTCAGCAGCACCAGAGCGACCTGGTCAGCAGGGTTGTCATGCAAGGCCTGGTCAAGGGCGGGCCTGCGACGGGGACAACGGTGATTGGGGCTTAGGAGTGAGCCGTGTAGACTAGACATGTACTATTCTGTATACAACTGCGAGGACGCATATCAAAAGTATCAAACTTTAAAGGTTGGGTATCATATTGGACCCGGAATAACGCCTATATCTGCTAGTCTACACGGTTACAGCTAATCTACAAGACCGAGGTCTGAGCATACACACATATTACAACGCACCGCCGACCAGCGAGACAATCCACATGGCAACCCGCACCTTGAGCCCAACCCTGCGCTCGTTGCGCGCAAGGTCATCTCGCGTCACCTTGGCGGCGTGCTCCTGCAGCCAGAGCTGCTCATCCGCCAGCCTCGCCTTGAGCCCCTCGTCGCACGTCACAATGAGGGCGCCCGCCTCGAGGTCGTGCGAGTAGCTGCGCTTGGTGTAGTTTGAGCTCCCGATGATGCTCATGGCCGGGTGCTTGTCGCCGGGCATGGTCACCCACAAGCCCTTTGCGTGGTACGTCCATCCGCCGGGCTGGCCAACGGCGCCGTGCCGCCACTCCTTGAGGGTGATGTCGTCGTCGCGGCCCTCGTGGTGCACGCGGTGGACGAAGCGCCGCGCGAGGAGGGTGTAGGCGTCGGGGAGAAGACCTGATACGCCCTTTGACTTGTAGAAGCCGTTTGCCTCGGGCGCGGCGGTGATGACGGTGTTGGAGGAGGATGCGGTGCCGAGGAGGAGCTTGGTCAGAGACGGCGCCGGGTTAAAGTAGCCGGCTGTAAAGGTCCACGAGGACTCGCGGTAGGCGGGGGAAGCGAGGGTCTTGAGGATGTGAGTGATGATGGGAAGCTCGGTCGACGTGTCGGGCTTCATGACCTGGGACATCTGGCCGAGCATGTAGACTCTGGTGTCCGAGAAGTCCTGGGTCGGCCTTGAACTGGGATGTATCAGGGCCTGCAGCGTGGATGTCGTGCGCTTGATGAAGGACTGGGGCTTCTCCAGGGGTGAAGGCGCCGAGTTTGTCTTTGGCCACGAGAGGGTGAAGCCCGCGGGGTCTTGTTCCGAGGGCTGAACGAGGAAGCTGAACGAGGTTACCCCTGAATGGATGTTCCAGAAATGGTCGGTGACCTCCTTGGACGAGAAGAGATGGTAGCGATCCTGACGGTTGGTAAAGTAGTCATTAGACAGGTTGGCCCTAGAAAGTCAGCGTGAAGCCGTCACGGCGTGTTTAGTGACATACCCAGACATGATAATCTCGTCATCCACTCCATACAGCTTCATATGCTGCAACCCCCACCCCTCATTGATTCTCCTGGGGATGTACTGCTTCCTCAAACCCGTTAGATTTGGGGTATGGTACATGCGAATCTCGACACGATCCGCTCCAAACTCGGCCACAAGCGGCGCCAGCAGCGAAGCGCATGATGGGTTGGGTGCTTCGCGAGTGCCACGCAGCGCATCCGTGAGAATACTAAGCTGAAGCTCGGGATTCTTCCTCAGAGCCTCCTGCAGCGTCTCGATGAGTTCCTTTTCCGACTTTCCAATGTACAATGTCGACAAAAAGATCCGACGTTGCGCATTCCGTATTCGATCCTAGTCCTCCATCAGCTCCAACTTGTTCGTCATGGCCTCCTTGGTAACCGCACCTTTAACGTCTCGTAGAACTCGGCCGGCGTCCTAATGATTTTCACCTGATCTCCTCGAACATCGAAACTCGGCGCAAGACGATCTAGCTCGCTAACAAACGGTGCCAGAGCGCCAACGCTGTTCACTTGGCTCGACGCCGGTGCCGGAGCACCGGCTGGCATCGCATACTGTCTGCACTGGACTCGTGCGCGGGGGACGCTGGGGTTAACACGCACGGCGCGGATCCTCGTCGTGCAGCGCGCGCAGCTCCGGGCGAGCATCTCGAGCTCAATTGGGTCGGGGTGAAGCTTGATGTTGAGTTGAAGTTGCTTGTTAATGGCCCAAATATTTCTGGCTGTTGAACCCGTGGGTACGTACCTAATGCCGTCACGATTGCGGGTGGCGGGTTTAGCCGACGTTGGTCCGGCCCCGGCATTCTTCAAACATCCCATCATCAAGGGCCTACCAAGACCTCATACCGTTTATACCGAGGTCAATTGTCGCTTAACCGCCATCATGTCGACGATTTCGCGAACGCTCTCCAACCTGCGAAAGGTTGGAATCAAGGTGAGTGACTCTGCCCCGCTGCAATTGACCCTTAATACTGACTCTGAGTAGGATTTCTTTAGGCAGATGCTGGTATGTCCATCGTCCGAACGACCCCCCTCGAGCCTTGACTAACGACTCCCGCTTCCAACGAATAGTACATCGGTACGCATTCCATCTCTTCACATCGACTGTCGGCATCTGTGGCTGACCAAGGCAGGTGACACAAAGCACGGTCGTCTCATTGGCACCGATCGCGCCGGAAACAAGTACTTTGAGAACAACGAGGAACTCCCCCTCCGGACACGCTGGGTCGAGTACGCCAAGCACGACTACGACGCCGCCCACATCGAGCCCGGCTGGCACTCGTGGATGAGCTACGTCGTCGACAAGCCCCCGAACCAGGACCCTCTCCTGAACCCGGGCCTCCGAGCCTTTGAGCCTAGCCGGGCCCTCCCCAACTTTACCCAGTCGCGAGGAGCCTACAAGCCCTACAACACGTACGTTGAGATATCGAGTACCCAGGGGAAGTGCTGACTGTTTGCAGGGTCAAGCCCAAGGTCTCGGCGTGGGAGCCTGTGGCTGCGCCTCGGGCATGAACATGAGCGGATAAGACGTGTGTACATAGGGAACTTGCGGGTAGACGAATCAAAGTGTCAAAAGACGACCCGGCAAAGGGTGTTGAATTCAAGATCAAGTCCTCCAAACCGCTGCTACGTCGACTACTTGCGTGCAGCGAGTGAATGATAATGGTATAGAGTCTAGGAAACGTGCAGATCTAATGTTCCTCCACATGGCCTTTGCTGATGACAAGATTGAACGACTATATAGGAAATCCGATTCTACGTTGACTTGGACTCGATTGCTGATTTGATGGCTGGAAAGGGTTAGCAGTGGTTAACGGTATACGAGATAACAAGAACTGACCTTCGCAAGTGACTCTAGCATCTCCAAATAACATCTTTGCGTTGGACATGTAAAACATGGGGTTGGGCACATCGGCTGCTCTTGTTAGTAATGTTCACTTGACTGTAAGAACCACTCACCATAGCCACTGGCCATTCCTCGCTTCATCACCACCACCTGCCTCGCCTTCCAGGCATGCAGCACAGGCATTCCTTCAATAGAGCTGCCCTTTTCGAGAGCAATCGGGTTCACCGTGTCGTTGGCGCCAATGACAACAGCGAGATCCGTATCGGGGAAGTCATCGTTGATCTCGTCCATCTCCAGGACAATGTCATAGGGCACGCTAGCCTCGGCGAGGAGCACATTGCACTGGCCGGGCATACGGCCTGCAACAGGGTGGATGGCGAAGCGCACCGTGATGCCCTTGGACCGGAGAGTCGAGACGATGTTCGAGATTGCGTATTGGGCCTTGGCGACAGCCATACCATAACCGACGATGAGAATCACCTTTTCAGAGTTGAGAAGTGCGTCGGCTAGATCATCCACCGATGTCTGCGTCACTTCACCTTGAGGTTTATACTCTTGCACTGCTGTCGGTGCGCCCAACCCTCCAAACAGCACGTTTGTTAGAGAGCGGTTCATGGCAACGCACATGATGTACGAGAGAATAGAACCAGACACGCCAATCAGCGCTCCAACGGTAGTGAGCAGTGTGTTGTCCAACATGAAGCCCTCGGCGACAAGGGCAAATCCACTGTATGCGTTCAGGACGGTAATGACGACAGCTGTGATGTGTGAGCATCTGGACACCAGGGCTTTGAATCCAACTTACGCATATCCGCGCCTCCGATCGCGGAAGTGGTGGTGTATCCCTTGATGAAGCTCATCGCAGCGTTTGCGGCGAGTGCCCCGGCTGCGATCATAGGGCTTCCAGGTGCCATAGTGACAAAGGCACCCATTGTAGCAGCGTTGGTCGCCAGCAATCCAGAGTTGATGACATGACGTCCGGGCAAGTATTTGGGCTTGGACGTCATGCGCCCGGAGAGCTTAAGGAAGGCAACGATGGAGCCGGTAAAGGTGATGCCGCCTAAAGGGTCAGTATCTGGAACTGCAGGGTTAGAAAAGACATACCAATCAGAACACCCAAATAGGCCGTAACCAGATGAAGCGTTGAGGGGTCCATCACATCCGCCATGACACTACCGATACTGGTCAAGACAGCCGCAAGGCCAACAACGGAATGCAGAGCTGCGACAGTCTGAGGAAGATCGGTGGGTGTAATCCGCTTGCCGATGAGGAAACCTAGACTCGTAAGCTTGAGTCTTTAACCTGGCGGACAACACATACCAGCAATAGTACCAAGAGCGGCGAGACCGCCAAACTGGGTGAGGACCTCGGGGGTAAAGCCAGTAGCGAGCAAACTCGCCAAAACACCAGTGCCAACACCAAGAATACCAATCATGTTGCCGATGCGAGCGGTTGACTGGGAGGCAAGACTAGATACGGAACCAATGCAGAGGACGGAGCTGACTAGATATCCAGCCTGGACGAGACCAGCAGCTCCAGTCGAAGCGGCAGCAACGAAACCTCCACCGCAGAGGACGGCAGGGACAGCGTAGAGCCAGGGGTACTCGGGGGGATCAGTAGGGCCTGGGGCACTGTTAGCTGAGTCCTGTGTGTTCTGTGCTTGAACTCACGCTTGAACATATCCAGCATGCGCTTGGTGATGACGAAACCACCGCCAACGTTGACAAAGGCCAGCAAAACACTCAGTGCACCAAAAGCTTGAGGAACCGTCTCAGGGAGGAATCCACCACCGAGGATGAACAAACCACCGATACCCACCATTCCAGAGATGGCATTGGTAACGCTCATGAGGGGAGAGTGCAGCGCAGGCGCAACACCCCAGACGGCGCGATATCCGATGAGACTGGCCAGAGCAAAGGTAAAGGCATTAGACATGAGAAGAGGGCTAGTCCATTTTCCGAGAGCTAGTATGCCGCCCATGCCGGCAGTGACACCAGCAACCTCGCGGCTCTTCTTCTGCCAGGGAGTTAGAGCAACGGGTTCAGGGGCAGCCTCGACGGCCTCGGTCTTGGCGGGCGGGGGAGGAGGTGCAGCTCGAGGAGCCGGAGGAATAATGTCTCCATCCTTGGTGACGATAGCGCCTCGGACAACTTCATCAGATAGGTCGATACCAAAGGAATTGCTCTCGGGTGCCATGGAGAGGAAGAACTTGGTAATGTTGTTGGAGTAGAGCGTAGAAGACTGGGTTGGCAGGCGAGAAGGCAGATCAGCGTATCCTGTCTACGTTAGCAAATGCTATACACGGATGGTTGTCCTGCATACCAATAATCTTGACGTCGTTGTAAGTAGACAGCTCGCCCTTTTTGGTGGCTTCGCAGTTACCTCCAGCTTCGGCAGCCAGGTCGACGATTACACTACCAGGTTTCATAACATCGAGAATATAGTTGGGGAGGAGTTTCGGCGCAGGCTTTCCGGGGATCAGGGCGGTGGTGATGATGATGTCGACCTCCTTGGCTTGCTCCTTGAACAGATTCATTTCGGCCTCGATAAACTCTTTGCTCATTTCCTTGGCATAGCCACCGGCGCCGGAGCCGTCCTCCTCAAGTTCAACCTCGATGAATTCCGCACCAAGAGACTGGACCTGTTCACGGGCGGCGGGTCGCGTGTCGAAGCCGCGGACAATGGCTCCCATACGACGAGCAGTAGCTATAGCACTCAAGCCGGCGACACCAGCACCAATAACCAGGACCTTGCAGGGGGGGATCTTGCCAGCAGCTGTAACCTGACCAGTCAGGAATCTACCAAACACGTTTGAAGCCTCGAGAACCGCCTTGTAGCCGGCAATGTTGGCCATGCTGCTCAGAGCATCGAAGACCTGGGCTCGAGAAATCCGGGGAATCATGTCCATGGCGAAACTAGTGGCCTTCCTTGAAGCAATCTTTTCGACGAGCTCCTTGTTCTGGGCAGGCTGGAGGAACGAGATGATGGTCTGGCCCTCCTTCATGCAGTCAACTTCTCCAATCCCAGGACCGCGAACCTTGAGGACGATATCGGAGCCGGACCAGACTCCACCAGCGCCATTGACCAGAGTTGCGCCGGCTTTCTCGTAGGCGGCGTCGAGAAAGTCAGCAGAGGTGCCGGCGCCGCGTTCGACGAGAACCTGCTTGAAGCCCTTCTTCTTCAGGAGTGCTACATTGGCAGGTGTCAGAGCCACGCGTCGCTCTCCCGGAAAGACCTCGCTTGGGACACCAACGGTGAGCCCGTCATAAGGAGTCGTCTTGGGGAGGACCACGGTAGAGTAAGCTTTGGACGAAGGCGTCGCAGTCACAGAAACGTGACGAGTCAGCGCGAGAGGCTTCGAGATAGCTGGAACAACTGCACGCTGACGCGACGAGGCATTGAACGTGCTGTGCCATTGCTTGCGACGAGAAAGGAGAGCTTCTGAAACGGAAAAGTCAGCCCGGGGCAACGGAGGAGCTCCGAGAGCTTGAGCCAGCGGCCAAAGAGCATACCTTGGACACGGGACTGCTTCAATTGCCTTGAGAGAAAGCACGAAGACGCGCAAAGCTCAGGCGCCGAGGCTGGAGCCGCAGCAGAGGCCAGCGGGCGAAGCATGTTGGAAGCCATGGCCAAGTAAACTCATCAAGAAGCGAGTAGCGAAACCGGAGAAGAGAGCTTCTCGAGTGGATCTGCAGCTGCTTACAAGGACTCTCTACGAGTCTCGCAGCTTCAAAAGACACCGACGACAAAGCTCAAGGTCAAGAAATAACGAGGCAGAGAATAAAATAAAGAACAGAGATAAAACAACAATCAAAGGTTAATCGATAGATCCCAAGAGGGGCTGGCATTGTCTCCGTGTCATGTGTTTTCCCTCCTTCCTTCGGGGGAACGTCACTCGGCCACTCCCCTCCATTCCCCCCCTCTGGTCCCGTCCCAAGGCACCCACCCACTGAAGCTTGCCCGGGCCTTGAAGCCCTGGCCCGGGGTACAATTAGCCGCCCCGGGTAGTGGACCAGCCGCTGGGATCATGAGCGCTAAAACCTGGGGGCGGGGCATCCGCTGCGGAGAATCGGCGGCGGACATGGGGGGTTGATCGAATCAATGGATGATGGATGTGTGAGTCTCATGGATAACCATGGCAATTGCGGATGCTTCAGGGCGTTTGGAAGAGCCGGTCTCTTGGAAGCTGGGGAGGACTACGCGGACTGCCTAATGAAACGCTGCCGGGACTTGGCTCCAAGAGTTTCCCCTCACTCGGGTTTGTATGTCTATTGGACGGCTTCAGAATTACCGAGGCAACCCAAGGTCATGATAAACTGGGGAAATAAGTTAGTAGTCTAGTCTTTTTGTTCTGGAATGTTCATTGCCAGTGCCAGCGACTGTGGCTGCATAGAGGCGTTGGCTAATATTGGACGGCCCCAGCATGTAGAAGTCATGATACCTGCTGTTGAGCTGCACTCGGCTTATATCACAGAGGACAACTCATGATACCGAATTAGAGGCTTTCAATTAAGGATTGAAATCGACCCGAGTCCATTTAGAATGAGTGACTTCCTTCTCTTGCTCACGTTTCATCACAGTCTGTTTCAGTTCACCCCTGATACTACCCCATCCCCTATTTCGACAAAACCTAACAGTTCACTACCAGGTCAACATCTAAATCCAGAATCTCCCCCTTCGGTCGCCTCTTCCAACTGTACTCCCCGTTTGATCGCTCTTCCCCACGTTGGCGTCGCCTTGTCCTCCTCCGCCTCCTCCACCTTCACCTCCTCCGCCAGCCAGGCACGGCGTCTTGCATCGTCCTCTAAAGTCCGGCCCGACATTGAGGCACGTATCACAGCCGCACAGGAGCTCAAGGTGGTCTCCGACCTTCTGATCAAGCTCTCCGCAAAGGCATATGTAGAGAGCCGACGTGAGATTGGTGGACGGCGAGCCTTCAGGGCAGTCTGCGTTGGGCGTCTTGCAATACGCGTCAGACAGCTGAGCTTCGTTCCACGGCTTTTCTGTTCACAATGTTAGTCCAGACATCTGATCCAAGGACAAAAGGTCCGAACCCATTGCCATGAGAACCTCTGCGCAGTATGTGTACCCGCACTCGCAGATAGGCTCGCCGCTCGGAGCACCCGTCGGACTCGGAGGTGGTGGGACCGGGGCCGGATCCGTTGGCGCCGGAGGTGGTGGTACAGGTGCCGGGGAGGACGGAGGAGGCACCGGGGCTGGCTCAGCGGGAGGAGGAACTGGAACCGGGTCCGGCGGCTGAGATGATGGAGGCGGCACCGGAGGCTCTGCTGGAGGAGGAGGTGGTGGTGGTGAAGGAGGAGGAACAGGTGCTGGGTCAGACGATGAAGGTGGAGGGGCCTGTGGTTTTGCCATGGCTAGAGCAGCCAGGCCAAGAAGAGTGAAATTGAACTTCATGATGCGATGATTGCAATGACGCTGCCTTCGTTCAGATGCTTACTTGGTCCAGATATGGACTTGTGGCCGTGGTATTGAGCCATGGTTGAGAAGACGACGATTCATTCTTATAGCTTTCCGTCAGGACAAGAGCAACGTATTCTGCTTGTTTGCTATTCTTAATGACCTGAATCGCGGACGTTTGACGACTGTTTATCAGGGCATTACGAACACGTCGGCGTGTCACACATCGTGAAGCCTCGGTAGTCTACTACAGGCCACCGTTGATCAGTGCTAGAGTGTGCTATTCAGATTCCCCTGGTTGTCGTTCCTGAGAGTTCGTACCACTGTCGATGTGTGGACAAGGATCCTTCGGGCAAGCTCCGACAGGCCGAAGAGACTTCAAATGGAACTCGTAGCCAGCTCATCTATCGGTAAGAAATGTGACCTGGTAACAGCCACCTGGTCCTCCTATATCTTGTGCCTCTTGGTTCAAAATGGTCGAAAGGGACGGTTCCTGGGTTAGTAGGTTGTCAAACTCTTGGTAAGTGCAACAGTCTACACGTTATCGAAGCTTCTGACGATCATCTGTATAAAGAAAACTGGCTTAAGCTGTCTTTCAGTATAAGTTTACTTGGGAGCTTATGCCAGGTAAAGTGAGCTTAAGATCTGCCTTGTTTGCAGACCAGAGGCTTGAACAAGACATCCATGAATGTCGTCGCTGAGGCACGTGCAGGCAGCATAACAGTGTCATGAGAGTTTGCTAGTAGATATGCAACCAAGACCGACAGAAAAATTCTAGCCCAGCGCTAGAACACTCCGAAGATACCAGATCAGGTAAAAGAATAAAAGTCCATGGTTCGATCCCATCCCACCAACATCGGTGACAGTGCACATCTAGCGCACTGTACCATTGAGACTGTGCAACTACCCCACCATGGATCATCCGTGAGCCGAAAAGTTGATCAGCTTTGCCCCTCCAAGGCCATTCACCTCCGTCCCCTCAACTCCTGCAAACCCGATTTCCACAGGCCGTTCAAAATGTCCGACACTCAAGCTCCAGACGCATTCGCCAGTGCTAGCATTGTCAATGTCGGCACGCGCAAGTCACCCCTCGCCCTCGCTCAGACCAACATCGTCGTTGACGCCCTCAAGGCGAACTTCCCTGATCATGAGTTTCACATCCACAGCATGACAACAACCGGCGATCGAGACCAGAACACGGCACTTTACAACTTTGGCGGCAAGGGGCTGTGGACATCGCAGCTGGAGGAGCTACTCGTCAAGAGGGAACTCGACATTGTTGTCCACTCGCTCAAGGACATGCCGACGGTCCTCCCCGAAGGCTGCGTGCTCGGATGTGTCACGTCTCGCGAGGACCCGAGAGATACACTGGTGATCAAGAAGGCGCTGCAGGAAAAGCATGGCTGGAAGACGCTGGCCGACCTGCCGCCGGGCAGCATCATCGGCACCAGCAGTGTGCGCCGCATCGCCCAGCTGGTCCGACGCTACCCCACGCTCAAGTTCAAGGACCACCGAGGCAACATCCAGACGCGGTTACAGAAGCTCGAGGATGACCCTGACCTGACGGGTATCATCCTGGCCGCCGCAGGCCTCCAGCGCATGGATCTTGACGCGCACATTACACAGTTCCTCGAGGCCGATAACGGAGGCATCCTCTACGCCGTCGGACAGGGTGCGCTCGGAGTCGAGTGCCGCTCCGACGACAAAAAGGTGCTCAAGTTCCTCAAGACCATCGAGAACAAGCAAACGGCGCTGGCGTGCGAGGCCGAACGCGCCCTCATGAGGACGCTCGAGGGCGGGTGCAGCGTTCCCATCGGCGTCGAAACCAAGTGGGTGGATGACAAGCTACAATTCAGAGCCACGGTTGTCTCTCTGCGAGGTGACGAAGGTGTCGACTACGAGACGGCGGAGGTGCTCAAGACAATAGAGGAGGCGGAAGAGCTCGGCAAGCGGGTGGGCAGGGAGCTCGTGGAACGGGGAGCGGGCAAGATCCTGGACGCCATCACCGAGTCCCGGCAGGTGCCTGAGACGGTCAAGTAGAGCTCGAACACGGACACGAGGACAAGACTGCGGAGGAAGAACAGCGACGACAAAAAATGCATCATGACTGCCGCTGAGTCGGCACAAGAGAACAAAACCAAATATACCCCCCGGGATGTGAATCACCACATGGTACACCTCTGACGTCTATGTCTGTCTCCAGGTTGAACTGTGCTGCCCTACATTCATGCTTGCTGTGTTTACACTCGTATCGTCCACATGGTGGCCCAGATCCAACAGTCTAGTGGTCGCTGCCAGAAAAGGTCTTGTAGGCTTCGGCATCCATGAGCTCGTCAAACTGCTTGGCGCCCTCCTCGTCGACCTCGACCTTTGCGATCCAGCCACCACCGGCGCTGTCGTCCTCGGGGACCTTGTTGATGGTGGAGGGCTTCTCCTCGAGGTTGTCGTTGGCCTGCGTGACGCGCAGGCGGATCGGGGCGTTGATATCGCTGGCCGACTTGACCGACTCGACGGCGCCGACGGCGTCGCCCTGCTCAACCCACTCGCCGGCCTCGGGGAGCTCGACGTAGACGACGTCGCCGAGCTGCTCGGCGGCGTACTCCGAGATGCCCACGAAGCCGTGCTTCTTGTCGGCTGAGAGGTCGATCCACTCGTGGTCCTTGGTGTACCTGCGGGCAAGGCCTGGGGGACCGATCAGCTAAGGCGGTGTTGAACAGTTGGATGCGACTCACTCAGCTTGGTGGTGGAGAAGGCTCGAATAGACGAGCGGGCCAGAGGAGCAGCACGGGGAGCAAGCCCCTTGGCCAGAGGCGCAGCGACACGCAGGGACCGGGCAATTGAGGCCATTGTGATTGATCGAGTGTGGTAGTCGAGGGGGTTGACGGGAGGGGAGGATTTGCCGAGAATAGTGATATCAGACAGGTTCTCAACGAGGCCGCACGGCACCACGGAGGACATGGGCCGAGCCGGTGGATTTTTCGGAGGGTGTACCGGTGGAGGGACGCTTAGTCATCTGGGCCGACACAAGCCTGGTTCATGAAGGTGAAGTTGAAGTTGAGGCATGAGGAGATTTGGCCAATCAGAAGTTGGGTAATGGAGGGGTCATTGTGAAGCTGTTGAAACCTTGATGCAGATGAAACAAGACTAGATCAAGGTCGCAAGCGATTCACTTATAGACTGAGGCTATCAGACGAATTTAGGTTCATCATAACTGCTGCTTGTTTGTTATAGTCAACAGAGGCAGGGTCAGGGATGCTTGACTCTCAGATTAGATTTGTGCAAAAGTCCAACAACACATGTCGGTTGCGTTGTCTTTGCATATGTTGATGAATTTCCTGTTTCTGCTGAGCGTACAGGATGAGCTCGTCCCGTGGACCAATTGACAAGAGATTCGTCGTTGCACCGGCAAACAACAAACAAGATCAAAACAGCGGTTGCTGTTTACTCTCGGACACGGTTGCAAAGAGTGGCGATGGTATCTGCGTGCTGGGCAGAGAGCAATAGCACCAAGAATGCCTGATAATAGCTACGCATAGGTAGGTAAATTTAACCCAAGATAGGGCATTCAGGCATCTCGATTGTTCAGCTCGAACTGCATCATCCGTATCCTCAGCCCGTCATTGCGTTGGGTCTCGGCCAACCATTCGTCTAGGACGCGCCCAGACGGTTTTTGTTAGCTCTACTAACGCGTCTCCCGAAACTAAACACCACTCCACCATCGCCATCATCAACACGGCATTTGGCGCGTGTTGGGCAAAGTTAGGGCAAACTCAAAGTCGAATTGGACAGATATTGTACCAGACGAGAGGAAAAGATTAATCATTTCTTCTCTACGGGCTGGTGTAATCTAAAGCGGACAAACCGCTCTTTCCAGGCTTGATTGCTGCTCTCTAGCTGCCCTGTGGCTTGAACCCCGGTGCCTTGAAATTCCGTCCCGCCTCGGGGGGCTCAACCGCCGAGAGGAGCCTCACCACCACCTCCAATCTCCAACGTCAGCGACGAATAGCGACCTAACCGCCCCCTTGTCAGTCCCTTTTTGTCTGCCAACACCACAGAGATCGGTTCGTCTCTATACGCGCCTCTTCAACTTCGTTCTCTCCCTCTTTTCTACTTCCTCTTTTCCATCCCTCTTTTCCGTCCTTGTCCGCCGCCTCTCGTCTTGTCCGCCGTTTCTACCTAGACCAGTCCCTCCGAGACCCTGTCTCGCTAGAACCGCCACCACAACTCGCAGTGCAGCCCATCTCGAGCCTATAGCTATCGTCTCGAGTCCCCAGATCCAAACGCAGCCTATCGTGACTCGTGGGACCGTGGAGCCCCTCGCTTCCGCCACCGACAGCATACACACGACCACTTAACGACGAGTATCTGGGCCTTCAGCTCACCTACTCCCCGCTGCTCCGCTACCTCCGCTACGCTTCGACTGCTGCTATCGCTTGCCGACACTAGCTTCATGCCTTCGACCACTTGTTGACCACGTCTTCCTTTTCTTCTCTGTCTTTGCTTCTTGTCCAATTCTCCTCGTCCCCTCCAGGCGCTACATCTCCTCCCGACCACGTTCTCTACCGACTTGTCTTGCTCGACCGGCGGATTCGATCACTCGCTCCTTTCGACCCCACACGCTCCTTCAGCTTGATCTCCATCCTCTGCGAGCTTCAATCGTGCATCGATCTGACCCCCACCTCGCATTCATCCTGGACGACTTCACAATCCCCGCGGCTGCGGCCAACGCCCCAGGCCTCATCGCTTCTCCTCCCGACTCTGCCGCTGTCGACATCATGGAGACAGAAGCGCCGCCTCCTCATGAGGTCCACCCTCATGAGGTCCACGACGAGACTCTGACCGGCATCGACGACGCCACGCACATCGCCTCCAGCAACAGCAACGGCTTCCACCACCAGCAGAGCACATCCCTCGATCAGGGCCTCGCCACCAGCCCGCGGCAAGAAGAGGACCCTTCCACCAGATACACCCCTCCTGTTCAATCAGCGCCGCCACTATCCCGCCCAGCTAGCGGCCTCTCAAACCCCGCACAACAGGCCTACAATGAATACCGGCAAGGCGCGGCCGAGCCCTCATCCAACGGTCGCAACCACGTCGTCATCAAGGTCGGCATGGTGGGCGATGCCCAGATCGGCAAGACGTCTCTGATGGTCAAGTACGTCGAGGGCAGCTGGGACGAGGACTACATCCAGACCCTTGGCGTCAATTTCATGGAAAAGACCATCTCCATCCGGAATACCGAAATCACCTTTTCAATCTGGGATCTCGGCGGTCAACGAGAGTTTGTCAACATGCTACCGCTCGTGTGTAACGACGCCGTCGCCATCCTGTTCATGTTCGACCTTACGCGCAAGAGCACCTTGAATAGCATCAAGGAGTGGTACCGCCAGGGACGAGGCTTCAACAAGACGGCCATTCCCATTCTCGTGGGCACAAAGTACGACCATTTTGTCAACTTTCCTCCTCAGGATCAAGAAGAGATTTCCAACCAGGTGCGTACGACAGAGCTGTTGTGCTTATTCGACTAACAGCAACAGGCGAGGCGGTTTGCCAAGGCCATGAGGGCGGCACTGATCTTTTCAAGTACAAGTCACAGCATCAACGTGCAAAAGGTCAGTTCCCTGGGCGTGTACGACTGTACGAGACGCACTGCTTACACCTCGTAGATCTTCAAGATTGTTCTGTCCAAGGCTTTTGATCTAAAGTGCACGATTCCCGAAATCGAAAACGTCGGCGAGCCTCTTTTGCTATATCAGTCTGTATGATCCATGGACTGCCGAAGCTGTTGTAACTCGACCAGGGATATAAGCATGGGCCAGCTCTGGGACAACAAGGCCATGGGCTTATCATGCTACAACCTAAAAAATCACCACGACCTACACTACACCACCGCGGGCTGTCCACACAGCCATCGCAGGAAGCGCCGCTTGCGACGGCGCCTGACCGGCCGGCTTATCTGCAGTCAGCTAGGAAGAAGAAATAGTAAAAACTGCTTTACCTCGTTGCCGCAACGACTTTCCCTTTGTCTTTACACAACACCTGGATCGGCTCACTTCCCCTTTCTGCACTGGACTGTCTTACTACTCATAATCGGGAGAGGTCGGGATAACCTCTCGGGGATAGATAAATTCACGGATCATTTCTGGCGCGTGGGGGCTGCGCGTCTACATCTGCACGCCTGAGGCTAGGTACATTTCAAGGCTGGGCTTTAGTCATGCTGTCTTGGGCGGGATGATGTGGGATATACTAAAGAGACAGGTGTGACCTAGTTAATCGTATTGTTTGCTGTACGAGGTGGTGTATGCTACCATGAGACGAGGTAGAATAGGACGAAATGAACAAGTCAAGCTGGTGCTATGCGTATCATGTTGAGCGCACAGATACGGGACAAGGGGCCATGATCGTCTTTGGGGGGTTGAGTCTTGTTGCTGTCCAACAGGTTCAAAAGTCCAGCCCTCTTGGACGAACCTGACATTCGTCAACTCTATGGGTCCGCCGCACATGGTATACTAGGTCAGCTCGCAGCTCGGTGATGTCTTTTTCCTTGGCTCGCCACTACCGCATTCTCTCCCGATTCTCCCGCTTGCGTTTCCTGTCTTGCTCTCCTCGTCCTGCTCCTCGGTCAGATCCAGGGGGATATCCTCAAAGTCGTCTATATCCAGGTCAGCCAAGAATCTATTTTCATCCGGTTTATTTTGGACAGGCCTGGGCTCGACTTTCTCCTTGGACTTCTCCTTGGCCGTGTCCTCCTCGTCTTTATCTTTGTACTTTACTTGGGGGACGAGTAGACGCGGCTCGGACAGGGAAACTCCAGGACGCTGTCTGGGGACAAACGAGGGATGATCGTAGAGGGGGTTCTCGGGGTTATCTTCCCGCGAGTAGACGCTGACACCGTTTTCCCAGATGCTCACGACGTCGACGAGCATGCCGCGCTTGTAGCAGTCCGACTCGTCTGGGGAGGTGCCGTCAAAGGGATGGCGCCAGGGGGCGTCGGAGCTCATGATGAGGATGAGGGCGCCGGTGACGAAGCCGACAAAGATGGGTCAGAGGATGAGGATGAGGATGGATATGAGGCAGCCGATGATGGTCCAGGGCATGAGGACGGAGAGGCTCGAGGTCAGGGGTGCTGCGGCGGTGTCTGTTGGGATGATGAAGGGGATGGGGGCCATTGACTTACAGGCGAGGGATCTCTTGCTTTCAGAGATGCCGTGCTAGCATGTGATGTTTCTGAATATGGTCAAGGGGGTTATATACTACCGGGAGTCGAGTTGGGACTTTATTGGTGTTCTGTACATGTGCTATTGTGAACAAGGCTTTGTTAAGAGAACAGCGGGTTCTGGTGGAAAAGAAGAAAAAACAGGTAGTTAGGTTCTTGTTCTTTAACATTACAATTGTTCAATGGGCATTAGGATAAGACCGTTGACATGATGCTTCGGTGAGTTGCGCTTTCGACAAAAGCAGTGGTAACTGCTTGGCTCAACTACTATCATAGATAGTAGTCAAAGGCCACTCCTAGCACACTCAGGCTGTTTAGTTTAATCATGCCAGTGATTAAGAGTGAGACCCCACGGACGAAGACCCGGTTGCCATAAGGCTGGTACATTGCTTGTCGCTGTGGAATATCGTATACCACAACGCTCAAGCTTGAGTCCAAGTCCAGGGCAGCTCAAGATGCTATGAGAAATATTTCCTTTTTTTCATACAAAGTTCTATTTCTCGCAGTTCACCTTCTCTGAAGGGGTCCTCTTTGCTGTGATTCCAGCAACCCCAAAGTAGGCCTCGTACAAAAGACTGTTTCTGTTCCAGTGGCTCACAAGTAGATATGGAGCCTCGGAAGGTTGGGGGATTCATTTAGCATCTAGGACATTCAATTTGTACATATATATGGCTTTATCATACAGGTCAACTATGGGACACTGGTGGACTAACATCTACATTTCAACTTCTATCAGATACGCCAGTTCATTCACAAAAGACCACACAAGTCAAATATTCCCAGAAAACATGCGTATTGCTAATTTCTACTCTTCATCTCTCAAGCATTCCCTCCCCGTCTCGGCTCGACTCCCTCCTCGACGTCCCTCTTGCGCGCCCTGCATGCCCTGACGAAGCGGGCAATCACGTACGCGAGAGTGGGTACAACGAGGAATACGGTGACGCTGCAAACGATCGCAATGGTGACGGCCCGGTCAGCCTTGGAGGAGGAATGGACCTCGCCAGGGGTGTCTTCCATGCCAGCGGCCCGGCGAGATGGCGGCCACAGCAGCTGCTTGAGCGAGGGGGTGTAGGGATGCAGAACCATTTTGTTAGTGGGGATGCGGTGAATGTGGTTTGGAGGTGAAGCGATGGGACCATTGGTGATGATGGTTGGTTTTGGTGGTTGTGGTGGTGATGGTTGTGGCTAGGTGATGATGCTGCGGATGCTGGTGGTTTGGAATATTGACTGACGAGTCTGGACGCAGCGGATTCTTATAGTGGAATTATTCGCGAGGCTGTTTAGGTGTTCTACGTTTGTTCAAGTTGTTCTCGACGGAACAGTAGACTGAACAAGGTAGCTGAACCAATGCACGAACAAACAGGCAAACGTGCAGAGGCGCACAAAGCGTGGGCATTATGATGAACACCTTGGAATAATCGTGAAGGCCAATGGTGTATAAACGTAGCGTTGTTGCAAGAGACAGTCGGACAATGAAATTGCAAGTAGTTTAAGCAAAACTTGCTTTGTCTGTAGCTCCCAGAGACAGCTGGTTGATATCGACAGTTGCTCAGACTTGCAGGGCAACAAATGATGCCTGCACAGCATACAGGTCTACTTGTCTCTAGCAGCCGTGATTCAGTGACCGGATATTGACCTGTGCAGTGATTCAGAGATATACAACGACGATGAAGAGCCGTAGCAACCAGCACATGAGCGTATAAAGCAGATCCCTTGATCAAGTTCCAGCGTCTTCAACCACACTCGTTTCACTTCATTCATTCAACATCCTTTAAAACCTCACAACCCAAACACAAAGCCATGCAGTCTCAGCAGTTCAGCCTCTACGCCGCCTCGGGCTTGGTCGTCACCTACCTCACGCTGCTCAGCTACATGCTCTACACGTCTCTCTTCATCCACCGCAAGCGTGTCGTGCTGCACATCCACAAGGTCCCAGCAAAGCATCTTCCCAGGGTCCCAGCAAAGGAACGCCCAGTGTTTGCGACCGTCGACAAGGAGGATTTCCCGTGGGCGGCTGTCGTCCGTAGCAACAAGGGCGCCCCGGTCAAGCCGCTCGACAAGGAGCTCTACACAACCGCCATGAGGAGGGCGGACGGGAAAGTCTGGGTCGCAAGGGGCCCGGGGCGTCGTCTTCGTCTGCGATATCGGGGTTGAGGGTCTTGTGAATGGGCTCAGACGCGAGAATGGCCTCGGAAAACGAGGCGGTAGGCGGATGATGGGCCAATAAATCATAGAGAGGCGTCTCACGGCTGAGTTGTTCTTGGTCTATAGTTGTCAACAGGTTAAACCAAGTCTATGCGAAACGTATGCCATGTGATGCACAGCTCAACATCGAGTATATTGGAGCAAACTACAACTGTCAGCACACACACTAGACTCTTTCTTACCTAACCAGGTCGGCCTTTTACATACATCACATAATCAACCAGCACAGCGGGCATCTCGTGATTATATCAAACCCGTCACCGGAAGCCTCGGAAGTCTGTGGATCCCCTCCATCAGCATCCCCCAACCTCTACTGGCCACTCCCGTTCCAATTCCCTCCACCCATTGCTTGATCTGATTCTGGCAACTTGCATTCACACGATCCAGGGTTGTCCCCCGCATTCTCTCGTCCAGGGCTAATTGCATCTTGTTCCTGACGATCTAGGGACGCCAGTCCATGTGGTGGAGCCACACATGGGGGCGATCTGCACGAGATGCATAATCTGACCTGATCTGTGACCACCGCAAGTCGTGTAAGCATCTTGTTTTGTCGTTACTACGTGATCCACAACACAATCAAAGGGAATCATCTATGAAATGAGGACTTGTTGTCCCCTTGCCTCAACAGGCGTTTCATTTCCTCTCCAGCGACTCTATAGTCTACTACTTCTCTATACCGCTCACAGTATAATCCCAACTAGAGGCCCCAAGCAAGAGAGTAGACAGGTAGAAAAAAGATGACAAGACCCATTGTTCTGTACTCCTTCAATCCGTTCCAGACAAATGCCAGCCGTGATAACAAAATAGATGTGTGAAAACACCACAACGCCCCAATTCATGATTTATCAAGAAAGTTCCAGCGCGCTAGACGATAAAGAGGAAGAGAAGAACCCAAAAAAAAAAAGAATAGTCCAGGTGATTAATGTACAGAGTTCTGATCTCGAGGCGGCAGTCGACGAGTCCCTGGCGGGTGTAGCTGCGGCGCTGGTGCTGGCTATTTATGGTGGTGTTTGTTGCCTGTGAGGGAGGGGTATCTAATAGATGCTCCGAAAATCCGAAATCCGAAAGGACAATGACGAAAGAGACGAGTGTCGTCGGGCGAACGATGGAGGCTCGACGGTGTGATTGGTGAGGCCGAGGTGATGGCGACGATTGTTTAAAGCTTGTTGGTGTCCTTGTCACCCCAGATAGGCGCTCCCAAAGGCTTGCTGACGCCAAAGCCGACGCCGACGGCAATGCCGACAATAAGAAAGACGATCAGGACCTTGGCGATGATGCGGTTCCGTCGGCTCAGCTTGGCCATGCAGGTGCAGCGGTTCTTTGCCTTTGCAGCCTTGGCCTTTTGCTTCCAGTGATCCTTGCCTGGCCAGACCTGGCAGTCCGTCTTCCTAACCATCGGGCTGCTGGTCTTGTGCATGCAAGAGTCTGTGGTATACGTGGGCACCATGGCCTCGACGTCGGTGTCGAAGGGATTGGCGAGCTTGTCTGAGCGCGGTGTCGAGGGTGCGCTCAAGTGGGAAGTGCCTTCGAGGGGAGATGGGCAGGTGGTGGTGTTTGTAGAGAATGCGGCCTTTTCGGGAGCGCGCAGAGATGATGCGTCGAGGCTGGGGCCGCTAGGGCGGGAGAGTTTCTCGTAGTTTGACGGCATCGTGAAGGCAATTGATGTGTTGGGGAGAGGAGCGGTCGCGGTTGGGGCGCGGAACGGGGTTCAAGCGATGATTGCTTGATGGAGAATTGATTGCAGATTGATGTGGTAGAAGATTAACCCGATTGAAGGAAGCTGAGATGAAGAGTCAGTCTCGTTTCAGGTGACGCGTAGTGGCGATGGCTGTGCTTGATGGTCATGGTATGGCTGGAATACGTCCCAACAGAACATGGAACGAGCCGCATGTGCAACCAAAGGCAGTGTATCACCAAAACGGGCAACGGCTGTAACATACCTTTTGTATCGCTTTGTGAGAAACGCAGTGTTGGAGAGAGTGACACTTTTGTCGGGCAGCCGGCAAAGATCTTGATGGCGGGATAGGGGCGTTTGATGCGAAACAGTGCCGGACAGTGAATGGCGATCTCTCGAGACGAGCGGGAACAGAGTAGAGCAGTAGGAAAAGAGAGAGGCAAGAAACCCTTGTTTTTCGGTCTTGTTTGGTTGGGTGGCGGAAGTCAAAGAGAGCGAATCCGTGGTAGGAGAAAGAGGGAGATGCAGATGCAGATGCAGAAGAACAGGCTGAGTCTCAGAGCATGGGTCGTTTTGATGATCGGTTCGCTCAAGTCCGGCCCGTGGTGGAACGGTGCGAGAATGGGTCAAGAGAGGGAGAGATGAGAGCCAAGGAGAAGCAACAAGGGATCAGGTGCTCCAAAGCAGAAGCTCCTCTAGTTCTTTCTTTCTGTCGTTGTTCTTGTTATCCTCTTCTCAAGACAAGATTGGAGTTGGTGAAAGGAGGAGAAGCAGTTTCAAAAGCGTCTTGTCAAGGGGAGAGACGAGAGATTGCGAGGTACCGACAAGACCCTTGACGACAAAACCGGCAGGGACCTGGGTTTTGAATAGAAGCACGGGTGAGTCCACCCACACCCAAAAGAGGACTGGAAGGAAAAGCCCACCTGGAAGCCCACGACGACGATGCCCTGGACGGCAGAGCAGTTCCTGGGTGCACGCCGTGGAAAAGGCCCCTCTAGCCCCTAACTCATGGATCATCCCCCAGTAGAACAAGGTCCTTAGGGCGCCCCCGAGGTGGAGCCGGCTCACCACGGACCTGGGAGGATTGGGCCTATCTCGAGCAGCACACATGGACGCTTGGGCCCGAAGCGGGTGCGCTAATGGTGCGGCCTTGCCGCTTCTGAGCCTGGCGGGAACGCGCAGAAGCTACCGTGGTGGAGCTAGCCTGGGGGAGGCCTGGATTTCCCTGGAAGCGTGCCCCCATCACCATCGCACCCTCACCCGAACCCTCACCCGCACATGGGATCACCACGCGGGCTTGAGCATTGGCCTTGAACCGCACGGATGGCAACTGGAGATGTCACTGTGGCACTCGACTTTGTGACCTGCTTGGCTATATCATCACCTTGAGGCTTGTCCTGTTCTGCTGCGCTCCCTGCTTGCTTGCTTGCTCTCTTCTTCTTTTCCATGCATCAAGAGCCAAGATCTAGATCCAACAAAGCCCGCGTTTCTGTCTCTGGAGCCTTTCCTCAACGGGAAGGCAGCTCACCCACATGTTTGCCCTCTGCGTCTTGGATACCAGAGATAGATATGCCCATGTGGCAGGGCCGCATGCCCACAGGGCCAAATCCACGAATCGTCGGCCACCGTGACGTTGCTCCTCCTCTTGAGATGCCTCTTCCCCTCTTGAACGAATATGGCTCAAATCTGGCTTGTGTGCTCCGGGCTAATTGACGCGGCGGCCTGGGATATGTTCCCGATATCCGCCAAGGTCATGGCTCCCTTCTCGGACCGTGTGGGCGCCACCGGGAGGGCTCCATCTATCACTAGACTTGGCTTCAAGGGCCTGACTCGACCGCACCACCTCGAAGAGCTCCTCAAGCCTATCTGGGAAGCTATCCGTTGCGACTATCGCCCTGGGCACAGAGCCAAGATGGCACCATCCGTCTTGGCCAGTGGCCGACCAGCCGACATGAGGGACAAGCCGTGTGCTGTTGATATCAGGGTTGAAGAGCATAAGTGAATGGTCACGTTTTACGGTTGTTCTGCGACGCTTCTGTGTCCGATGGCATGACTTGCACGTCTCCTTGCGACATGTCAACTCGCACGCCCCATCTGATCGTCCTGTGACCTAGAAGGATCCAACAAGCACATGTTCAGAAGATGTCCATGTTCAGGAGATGTCCATGTTCCGTTGCCCTCATCAGCCAAGCCATCAGGGGATCTAGAATTGGGACCTGGCTATCGGTATTGACGATGCAAGGTACGCAACAGGAACTCAGGAGTCGAAATCCAGGCCCAGGAACAAGGCACTGAGAGACAGAGTTTATGGCTTCAACGGGAGTGAACCGCCACTCAATTCCAGCTGTCTCATAGATCCTGCAAAGGGATGCCCCAGCAAGTCGATCAAGCTCAAGCTTTGAGATGATAGAAACTCTGATGAGTATTTGACAGCGTCGTCTGCCGCCACCGATGCGACACGGGTTTGGCTGAATTAGATGGTCAAGTCGAATTTCTTCGGTCTGTTGGTCCCGTCTGTTGGTCCCGAGTATCTCCTCCGAGTATGTTCGCATAGCAACACCTCCGCGTAGTCGCAAGGCTTACACCTTTATGCGCGCTTTTGTGCGTTTCAATCCCAGGGCGCAGCAGTCTCGGTTAGCATCCAACAGAGACGTCCACGTGTAAAGACTGTTGCCAACGGAGCTGACCCATGGCCAACGTCGAGGGATCGCCCGTATCCGAGTATGGCGGTTGCACTGTGTCC
This sequence comes from Fusarium zealandicum, assembly GCA_013266195.1. Lineage (NCBI taxonomy): Eukaryota > Fungi > Ascomycota > Sordariomycetes > Hypocreales > Nectriaceae > Fusarium > Fusarium zealandicum. Next base: position 7,475 of record JABEYC010000647.1, on the reverse strand, counting down.
CCGTATGTCGCAAGGGACTTTGGCGTATCAAGACGGTGTTATTTGAGACATTACGGTCGTTTTCATCAATGCTCCTGGACTTTTTATTGTGACTTGCGTATTCGCTTTTGAGACAGCGTGGGAATGAAGAGACTGGGCGTAATCTCGCCTGTGGGCGTCCTCGGTACCGACAATCATATCGTTCAGTCCAGCTCTTGATCACGAGGATTCAACATCGACAGACGGGACACGCTCTCAAGGTTTACGGCATCCTCCGCGGCATCCCCTCTCACACCACCAACTACTAGCGGATAAGTGCCAGAGAGAGGGGGGGGAAAGCTCAGTCTTGGCGGCGGAAAAGACCAAGACATACGGATAGAGTTTGGTGATTCGGCGACGGCGACGGGGGTCTAGAGCTAACTTAATGCAGGGTCCCCAGCACTCGCAGCGTCAGCACGGGACAATCGAGACTGGCGAGCTTCAGCGGGCATATGGTGGCGCAGCATCCATGATGTTAACGGGACAAGCTGTCAATCGAGGTGCTGGGTGTTAGGGCACGTACTAGGCCAAATTTCACAGAGTCCACAGACGCCAAGATCGAGGTCAATCAATGCCAGTCGCGGGCCATCTGCTCCCAGGGCTGAACTTGAACATCTTCTACGACGGATAGAGAAGCTTCCGTGGCTTCTACCAAGGAACCGGCGTCTGTTCAGGGACAGCACCATTGCTCAGCCTGCAAGGCTCAGCTGAGTCCGCGACAGAGATGACGATGGTCAAGTTGAGGCTAATGGCTCAATTTCTCTCTTCTACCGGTCTATGAACCGCTTACTACGTAGCGAGCTGATGCATCGTGCCGGGGTTGTGCTACGCGATCCGGCTTGGTGGTTCTCGAGGAGGGACCGCAGCGAGGTCTTGTCTGCGTCATCTGGCTGGGGCTGAACACTGGCAGGGGCTTATCGACTGCTGTGATGCGTACAGACGGGCGTTCGGACAAAGCTGAATCTTCGCTTGAGTGATGCTGTCCGCGAGTATCGACAATGTCTAGGGCGGATCGTGCATGGGGTTCCTACTATTCGAGCCCCTGATGTGCGAATGCTGGGAACCATAGCTCGCTCTTTGCTTTGAATCAATTAGTTCCCCACGCCTCAGAATCATGGACATATTGCCATGGTTAGGGATGAGAGATTTGACCTGATGATGGCTGACGTTGGTGATGGTCCTAGGAGAAACTGTCGAGATATTCACAACTGAAACACCAAACAATCATTTATCATGGCCATATCTCAAGGTGCGCTATATATCCCATCTAAATACTTAGGCACTCCGTCTAGTGAGGCTGCTCTTCTCCTGCTGGTGGTTCACCTTGGGTGCTGTGCTTGCCGTGATGCCTTCAACTGATGCACTCACTCCTTCCTTCCAGCGTTCCTTCCCACATCCGCCTTCCACTCACAGATTCCTGCCTTATCTCACCTCTTCTCCCATTCTCGCCAGTCCTTCACACTTCTCTTTGGCATCTTCTTGGCTGCACAGCACGACATTCGCTTCATCTTGGTCGCTCACCTGCACGTTTCCATCATCACTTCTTTGTCATTCTTTCTCTCGAAATGTCCGGCGCTGGTCATGACCGTCGCGGTCTCGGGCGCTCCGCTCGCGAGTCTTCAATCAACACGGAGAAGCCGTTCAATGGCTGGATGTACCAAGAGGACTCGCCTCCCAGCGACGTCCTCCTCGAGGCAGTCTGCTGTCCATGTATCGTTTACGGACGCACAGAAGTTCGCTTCAAGAACGCCGTCGACCGCCACGAGGGCAGAGACGTCACTGAACGTCCGGCATACTCGACCACGTCGCCTCCCGTTTATCCCATGATGTCGTCGGGCTGTTTAGAATACGCCTCCTGTTTGCCAGGTGAGTATCGCACATTATGTTGTTGGTTATACAGTATTGACCCAGTAAAGGCTTCGGTTACTTTGTTTCCGAACTGCGAAAGGGAGTCCGGGATCTTTACGGCATTCGGGAACCTGAAGAGAAGGATTTCTGCGAAAGCTGTTGTTATCCTGGCTCGACTCTGATCCAGATCGAAAACGAAATCATCCTCCGAGAAGCAGCGTTTCGGAGGGGCAGCGGGAGCTCTGCCACCAGTGGGTACAATCCCATGCCTCCCATGACGCCTGCGACTTCAAGCTCGTCGTCGAGAACCACAAGCAAGGCGAGTACTCCTGGGACAGACTGCGACGAACCGCTGCCCAGCATCCCAGAGGACTGTTGCGAGAGTTCAGCTCCCTCCAGTCGCCGAACCAGCGTAGACAGAGACCGCGAGAGATCAATTGCCCGGGACATGATGGCGCCCACCGACGCGACCCTCGTCAACAACCACGAGCTCTACCAGGACCCCAGAGGACCGGCCATGTACAAAGGCAGCACCAATCACAGGCTCCACGATGATCCAGCGGCGCCAGTGTATCCTTCAGCCATTCATCTTCTCCGGGACGATACAAAGGCACCAGCCAGCCCGCCTGCAATCCACGGACCTCATGAGCTTTTCCATGATGCTCGGGAGTCTTACAACAACCGACCGACCCACGTTCATGGAGTTGAGCAAGATCCAGTCGAGTCATTTCGACCCCAAAGAGCATTGGTCACCCCGGAACACTCCATCCAGCAGGACCAAAGGACTGCTCCAGGAGCACATCCCGTCTCGGCGTCTCATCAACTGCACCACGACTTGATGAATCCTCCGGCCAGAACGTCACCCCGTCCGCATACACTGGAAACGGACGAGGCGGCGGCAGGCAGGCCAACGAGCCATGGGCCACACCACATTCACGAGGACAATTGAGGTACTTTGGGCAAGAGTAGCAACCCAAACTCATGAGACAGACCGACGGAAGAGGAGCATGCCGACGGGTGGTGTGGCCTCAACAGGGGTTTGGTGGATCGACATCAACATGAATAGACGATATGGCGGTTAGACCTGAAGACAAACGCCAGTATCATTATCGCTCCATAGACCATAGGACCACTGGTTCAACAGAGTTATTTCGCCCATGATGAACCGGTGTTTGAAGTGCTGCGGCCATTGTCTTGTTTCAACCGTGACTGTAACTCAACCATTGATGCAGGAGCTGATGCTTCTCAGCTGCTGAGTGGGCTTATGCGGTGGTCTATCAAGTTGTGGCCAAGTCCGTCACTGAACGGATCTTCTGACGCCGGATTGCAACGGGCTGGAGAGGAGCTGCCTCGCCCAGTGATTGTGCGAGACCATGACTTCAAGGTGCAACGACGGCTGAAGGGCGACGGAGAGGCGACCCGAGCTATGGATTGCCCGACTTTTGCCCCCAATGGTCGCAGAATGGAACATTAAGCTGGCAAACTGCGGCGATGCCCTTGCCCTTAACTGCGGCCAGGTGGCCGGTAAAGCGCATTGATGACGGCCAACGCGGACGTGGAAAAGCGGTTACCGTCTCATGGTCTGCAGGAGTGAGACGCTTGGGTCATGGTGCGGATCAAAGTCGTTGGCCAGACTAAAAGAATAGTTGGCTGATGGTCAGTCAAATGCTGCAGAGTCCCATCCCCAGCCTCCTGGCTGCAGGTTCGATGAGGGCATTAACCAAAGCAGGCGTCAGAGCTCGAGTATTGGAGAGGGGCAATTAATGTAGCGCGCGGATGCGACACTGACACGATGCGCGGGCACGAAAAGAGGACGCGAAGAGGGTTAGTTATATTGGGGGAACGCGGGTGGTCCGGCCTGTTTATAGAAACAGGATGCAATGGCCTGGGGGTTATATGGAAGTGTATTTGGTGGAGGCCGGGGTCATGGCTGTTTGTGTCTGGGCTGGCCTGTCTAGGTCGCTACTGGGGATTAGCTTGATAGAGGGAGCCAATTATAGCCGTGATGCCATATATTGAGTGATGAGTGTCTAATGCGAATGAGGCCGCATCAGATGCGACCCGGGCATGCCATATGTACGGTCCTGACTGGTCTGGAGCAACGGTAAATGATGGGTCTGATGGATAGAAAGCAAGATGCCATGATTGATCATTACTGAATCAGTAGAGATGAGAGCGAGAAGAATGACCATTGTTCCGTACTTGCTAAAGCCCGGCACAATGCTGACATCAGATGGTGGTGAGCGCTGCAAACGGCTCCCTGCACCACCGCTGAAACGGCCTGAACGCGACTGCTGTACAGCTGCGGTCCGCAGTGGAACGGAACGTGAACCTTGGTTGAGTGGACGCATTGAGTGCTGCAACGCGCCCGCGTCGAGGCCGGACCACAGCTCGGCTCATCACGATGATGCCGTATACAGGAAGTGAGACGGCCACTTTGTCTCTCCCTTGCATTGGCGCCCATTGAAAAGCCGGCAGCTGGACGCGACGATTGGCTGGGCCATGGCGAGAAACTGGGTTGAGGCTTGTGGAGCTCCCGGCCGGGTCCCGCAAGGCCAGGACCGAGGGCGAATGACGGGGCCCGGGCACGGGAAGCGGTGACACGGACGGGGATGGGCAACGCGTAGAGAGGGAGGGGAACCGCCTGAGGCATCAGGTTTTCCCTGGAGATTGGGCGCTAGCGGCCTCTTTCATCACCAGATCCGTCTCTCTCTCTCTCTTGGGCCACTCGTTCACTACCTCAATCGACACGCTCCTTCAGACGAGGCTCATCTTAACACGTCGATTGCACCAGATTCGCGCATCTCTCGCATTCCTAGCCCGGTTTCACTCCCCGCTCTCGTGTCCCCTGCTCCTTGGGCCTCCACTGTCCAGGCGTGCCAGGTACTTTGATTGATTGCCCATCTGCAGCCTGCAGCGCAGCCCACTCTTGCGCGCTCCCTTATTGCCGACTCCTCTCCCTCCCACAACGCGCCCTCACACCAAAACCCACTCTTCCCCGTCTCTTTTCTACCCGCTTCCTCCCACTCACTTCTTGTATTCTCACTCATTTACACGTCCACCACTCCCCTCCGGATTCCTCGCAACAGAAGCGTGTCGACGCGGTGAACAATAAACAACTTGACCCATCAACTAACTCTCTGCTCTGCCAACCTGATTGTCTGGATATCATCGACGAACCTTGGTCTGATTACCCACCCGAGCTTCACCTACCTCAACTCCACCCAGACGTCACCGAGTCCACATCGAATACTGCCATGGCTACTCTATCTCGCCAGCCCTTTGCGCCCCTTGATGGGAGCCGCCTGCAGAACCTCACGAGCCTCAAGAACAGACAGAATGGTACGGCACAGAATCAAGATGGATAGTATGAGACCAAGGCATTCATACTGACACGCACTAGCCCTTGCTCCCACTGCCGGCAAACGCAAGGCTGAACTGATCGATACCAACGACTCTGAGAACGTCGACCCCTCCGTCTTTGCTAAGCGATCCAAAGGCTCTTCTGTCCCCTCCAAGGACATCATCAAGCCCGCCGCCTATGTCCTCAAGGCTGCTCCCATTCTTGCACCCGCTCCGCTCTCCGACCGCATCACCAGCCCGACCAAGTCTGCCCGCCGCACTCTCCAGCCCAAGTCCCCTGCTTCCCGCCTCAACACCAACATCACCAAGTCCTCTCCCATCTATGCCCCTGCCGGCCGCTCCCCCACCCGAAGCAAGCGCTCTGGCATCGCCTCAAGCCGCCGACGCACCGCGGGCCCCTACACCCGCGTTGATCCCCCCTCCTTTGGTCTCGGCTCTGCTGCTCCCTTCTCTCTCGACGCTGCTCTCAAGGGCACCATTGCCGGATATGGCTCTCCCAAACCCGCCGCCAAGGAGCCTTTGACCGCTCTGGTCGAGGAGGACATGAAGGCGAGCTGGTTCTTTGAGATTCACGAGGACACCCAAGAGCAGGAGATGACCAACCTCCTACAGCACAGCACCTGCACCCTTGACATTTCATCAGACGAGGAGAGTGAGCGCAAGGCCAACAGGGATCGCGCCGAGGGCCGTGATAAGGAGAACATTCCTCCTGCCGACGATGTGTCTCAGACTTCGTCTCGTCGCTCAGCCCGGGTCAACGCCGATGATATGATTATCGAGAAGGAACGTGTTGCGCTGGGTGAGATGAACACTGCCGACTTTTACGCCGAGGGCTGTGATGAAACGTCAGTTATCATCGTACCTGCAGACGAGGAGGAACAACCCCAACAGACACCGCCTCCTACCACCAACAACTTTGCGATTGCCCCCGAGCTGAAGCCTCTGGTCCCGGCCATTGAGGATATCGACACTCTGATGGCCAAGCCAAGCGAGGGGTCAACAAAGGCTGCTGTCCTAGAACCCATCGAGGGAACGGGCGAGAGCTTTGAGCTATGGGAGAGCGGGAGTGCAGATGAGGCTGAGCCTACAGCAAGCTCATGAGAATAAACGACGAATGGCCATGATTTATGTGTTTGGAATGCGCGGCTGGACTGGAGTAAAGGGATGGTGCTGAGGCGCTGGGCTTCTCTTCTTGCAGGCTACCAAGAGCTGGGGTACTGTTATTGGTTTTGTGTTTGAGGTTTTGATGGACTTGATTTGAGTAAATGACTATGAACTTTTCAACTTGACCAGAGTTATGAATGACTGCCAAGTAACTATTGTGACTGGGTTATTTCAGTGAAACTCTGCATCAGCTGATGGGACTTGGCTGCCCCTCTTCGCGCCGCACTGTGTCATCACATTTGCCCACGTGAAATCGACAAAAACGGCCTGCAGCGTGGAGGGTTACAGTGTGAATTGTCCTTCTCTACTCCTCCAAGCTTCTCCCACTTCCCCTCCTTCATTGTCACTCAACACCAAGCGCACAGTCTTCACTCGCACGTATCGCCATCAGATTCAGGCGAGTCGATGGCTTCAATCAACGATCTCGCGACCGCCGCCATCGCGAGCTCCTCCGGGGGTCCCGCCTCGGGCGCGGACGAGGGCGGGAGCGGGGCTACAACGAGGGGCGCATTTATCGTGCTCGAGGGCCTGGACCGAAGCGGGAAGACGACACAGGTCAAGTTGCTGGAGCAGAGGTTTGTGGAGGAGGGGAAGAAGGTCAAGGTCATGAGGTTTCCCGGTGAGTTTCTGCGCTGGGCCAAGTGAGAGTGAGAGACTGATGCTGGAGTAGACAGGACTACGCCGATCGGGCAGATGATTGATAGTTATCTCAAGAGCGATGTTGAGATGGAGGACCATGTTATTCATCTCCTCTTCAGCGCGAACCGATGGGAGGCAGTGTAAGTCTCGAGTCATTCATGTTACGTGGTTGACGCCGTCTGACAACCACAGCAACCAAATCCAGTCCCTCCTCGCCTCCGGGACAACCATTGTCTGCGACCGCTACTACCACTCGGGCATTGTCTACTCGGCGGCCAAGCAGAACCCGGCCCTCACGCTGCCCTGGGCGCGGGCGCCGGAGCGCGGGCTTCCGCGGCCGGACCTGGTGCTGTTCCTGGACCTGACGGAGGAGCAGGCGCGGTCGCGGGGCGGCTGGGGCGGCGAGGTGTACGAGCGGGCCGAGATGCAGCGGCGGGTACGGG
>JABEYC010000646.1:0-17566 GCA_013266195.1 Fusarium zealandicum | reverse complement strand
AGGTTAGTTTATATATATCTATATAAGCTACGCTAGCTCCCTCTATCTAGCTCCCACCGCCATATCCCAATGTCCCAAGAATTGCGGATTTTGTGCCAAAGCTCTGACCGTAGCGCCGCGTCCCCTTGTGGCCAGTTGCCTGATGTGTGTGCCTCTGGAACGTCCCTTCCAATGAATGACCCCTGCCGTTAGGGACCCAGACCCTGTTACCCACTGTATCGACACCCTCTGGATGGCACCTGCAGTTGACAAGAGCCCGCTGCGCCTGCCCATTCCGGTCCCGGTTTTCCCACCAACACCTAGGACCCATAATCCAGGAGCCACCGCCCGCCGCCTTTTGACTCCCACTCACTCAACATCATCGCCTTGAGAAAAACAAACCTCCAGTTAAAAGCAAACCATACCAAAAATAAGCGTTATTACCGGCTCATGGCCCTCGTCGAGGTCGACGTTGGTCTCGGTGGATTTCTCTTCATTACATTGCTTACATCATCTGCCGGCTTCAAGCCCTGGGGTTCCTCATGAGCTGTAAACCGCCGTGTCTGCCGCCGCCATGGATCTCGCCTCGTCCGTCAGCGACCACCCGAATAACCTCATCCCCAGCCTCGACTCTCCAATTCCCGTCTCGGCCGCCGCTTTGGTCCCCTCGGCTGTGTCTCAGACTCCGATAGCCGCTTCTCAACCTGGTTCCCATGCCAATTCTCCCGACCGCAAGCCCAAAAAGTCGTCGCTGACTTGCACCACTTGTCGCGCCCGCAAGGTCCGATGCAACGGCGCCCGCGACATCTGTTCCAACTGCGAACGCCTCGGCTTTCCCTGCTCCTATGATGATGCCGACCCGGGCGCCTTGTCCGGCGCTTTGCCGCGCCGACGCGTTCGACAGGCTTGCCTCAGCTGCCATAGTCGCAAGGCCCGATGTTCCGGCCACATGCCGTCATGCGATCGCTGTCGCTCCCAGGGGATTGAGTGTGTCTACCGACCAAGCAAGCGAGCTCGCATCGCTATGAGAGGCGACGGCCCCAGTCCTCAAAGTCTGGAAGGTGATCGCGACGACCGCCATAATGATAGTGACCCAGGATTGACCGACCCGGCCAGCACCGCGACCCCTAATGCCTACCCTCACGACGTGTAAGTCTTGCGGCGTAATTAATTGCCATATTACTCGGCTAACAAACAGTCTCAGTGCCTTGCCAGATGACTCCTTCGATGCTCTGATAGGTCGTACGTTTGAAAAGTTCTTTCGTCACGTCCATCACATACCCATGTACTCCTTCCTTCATCGAGCTTCCCTCATGGAACGATACCACTCAGGCAAGGTGGAAAGGGCCCTGCTTCTGGCCTTGGTTGGGATCACGTCTTATATGACTGATATGGGACCGGGTATGCGGGAGTATGGCGACAAGTGTATCGACGATGCCGAGGGACTTATCTTTGCCGACTACACAAGGCCATCTACTATCAAGGTGCAGGCGCTCGTGCTGATTATCAAGCATCGCATCCTGTCCAAGAAATCTCCCAGCGCATTCATGCTTCTGGGCATCGCATCGCGATACGCTGCCGCACTACGCTTGAACCACGAAGCACCTAACCTGTGTTTCCTCGCCCAAGAATCCCGTCGGAGGCTCATGTGGGCGCTCTACTGCGTCGACATGGGCACTTCAGGCGGATACCGTGATTACTCACTCTGGAGCGCTGAAAGGATCCACGTAGGACTGCCCTGCAACGAGCGCAACTTTGAATTCGACCTACCCCAGCCCACAGAGCGGCTCATCCATGATCCCGACAAGCCCCGTAACCCCCAGGCTGAGGACATAGGAAGCCTGGCGCTACACATTCGGATACAGCATATGCGGCGTCGGATCATGGAGTTCTCTAGAAAAGTCATGCAGAGCCGCAATATCAAACCCGACGAGCTTCAGTCCGGAATCTGGGACCTCCAAAAAGACCTGGGCGATTTCGCCTCGCACTTACCGACTTCCTTCCAGTTCTCCGAAAGTTCACTACGGCTCCGTGCCTACTCTCCTCGAATATGCGCCTTCATCATGATTCACGTCTGGTGGCGTCAATGCCATTGCGACCTGTATCGTCTCGCCCTCGGTGGTCTCCGAGAAGCCCTTCCTCGGGCTGTGCTCGCCAGCCTCGACGAAGGCTTCGTCGATCATTGCCAACGACAGTGTGTTGAACACGCCCTCGCAATGGCTAACATCTTTTCATCCATGCAGAAACTTCACGCGAGGCCCGTGACGGACTTGGACATGTCCATTTGCGCCTACCAGTGTGCCCGCGTGTTAACATACGCATACCATAACAGCCCAAAGTTCGACATCTCATTGGACGCTGTTATGGAACGAGCCAGGATCTGTTTGCAGACCATCCAGGAGTGCTGCGTCGGGAAGACAGCATCGGGCATCAAGGTGGACTTGGAAAAGCTGATATCTCATGGAATCGCCATCCGCGGACCCTCGGCGACCCCCGATCCCCACAGTCGACTACCACTCGACAATGGGTATCCGCGACAAGTATTGCGCCCACACGTTAGTGTTTCAGACGATCACAGCATGGGTGATCCATCACAATTTGCTCCAATGACCCCTGTCGCTATAACAGCCATGACAGACTCGACATTCCCGCCCTCGCTCGTTGCCGATCCATGGGTGCCTGAGAGCCAGGTCTCCCCAGACTTGCCACAGCCGACAACCGAGATTCAGCTCCCAGTTAAGCCCGCCATCAGCGTACCTGATATCATGCCGCGACAAGAGTTTGGTATTTCTGAGCTCAACAATGCTTACGAAGGGGGAACGGATGGTTTGGGTGTAGACAGTGGACTGGAGTACGGCATTGGTCTTGACCAGCATCTGTGGATGCCAAGTAACGACTGGCTGGGCATTGAATCTCTTAATGGAGGTGTTGGTGCTTGACCAAGACGATACGGCGAGAATAATGGAGACTTTTCGGCAGTCGCCCACGGGACATGCCTCTCCTAAGTTCTTCCGAGCCAGTCGTACTCCTTACACGGTCGACAAGCTATCTCGGACCTCATCAACTACCAAACAAGACCCGACTGATGCGACTCGACCGACGGCCTGACTCCGGATGATCCGATGGCGACTCGCGGATGAGATGTGAGAACGGGCAGAATCTCAGGTCGCACAGACACACCGGGAATCTTTGAAGCGGACAAGTGATGTCGAAGGCATCAAAATCAACCCCAACTATCGGGCCCAAAATTTTGGATATACAGGCCCACGCTTCCTTGACGAAGACTGTTCAACACTCGTCACGCCCTGTTTGGGGACTATAATAGCATCATGTTTTCAGGTGGAGGCACTAGGGGGTGTACACATGGCTCAACAACCACTTACGGTCATGTCGACTGACTGGCCCATGCATGAGAACAATGGGATGCGAGTTTCGCACAAAACCCCCAGCGATGGCTATGGGGAACAGCGACAGAAGCGAAACCAGACCAGAAGAGGTCAGAATGAAAACTCTCAGGTTAAGAGGGTGGTCAACCTGCCGCAACGAAGGAGAATGATTCGAATTCTCCAATATTTTAACATTCAAGGAGCAAGGATACGGTAAGTAAGGAGTGGGCCTCTCGGACGATACCCAAGTGACGCGATATGATGTGACAGAAGGAGTATAGAAAATGGTTGTTTGTAGTCACGTCATGGCCATATGTATAATACAAAAACAACCGAAAATCAAACCTAAATCAGACCATTAAACGCCCGTTCTTCTAATTGAATGATGCCCTAAGACTATCCATGATCAATGAGAACGACACGATATCTTCATGTGACTTCTTTGCCTCCCCCTTGATCAGAAGTGATATGAATAACCCGCTCATAGATCAAGGGCATATTGGTCCCAGACACCGTCGTCCTCGCTGTCGCCATCCTCATCCTCGTCGTTCGACGTATCGCCGTCGTTCTGATAAATATCACGAAACTGCACCGTCACCTTGGGTATCAGCTCGCCAACGAAATGCTTCCAGTCGGAACCGGTGTACTCGGCGGTATCGTCACCGTAATAATCGCCGTCCACGACTTTTGCCCAGATTATAGGCCTTTCGAACCATCTCTGTGCCATGTGACCTATCTTGATGTGTCGAAGGTCGAGGTCGGGGATGTTCCTGAGCCGCTCGAGAAATTTGCTCCAGAAGTTGACCTTTGGCGAATAGTGTGGGTCTTCAGGTATGTCTCGAAGGAGCGTTACTTTCCAGAGCTCGAGCCTCTTGAGTGTCGGGGCGAACTTGCGGATGAGGGCGAGTATGACAGGGGCCTTGACAAACATGGAGCCGAGGTTGATCTCCTCGAGATCAGGAAAGGAAGGCGAGGGCTCGAGGGCCGATGGCGAAGAGCTGGATGGCTGTGCTAGCCAAATGAGAAGATTTCCCATATCCGGGTTTGCGGTATTGTTGTTGATTCGCAAATGCTTCATCTTGTTTGAGTTGACGAGAAAGTAGCGCAGAGCTCTGTCGCAAGCCCAATCACGGGAAATCGGTGGTTCCTGTGCTTCGTAGAGCTCGGCGTTCTGAGTAATATCCACATGAAGCTTCTCGAGTCCCTGCAGAACGGGCACTACTGAAGGCTCCATGTACGAGGCGATGTTGAAAGCTTCGTCGGACAGTTGCTGGTGATTACGCGACATGTATACCAGGCCCTTTGGACGAGCTCCAGCCTGGCCCAGAGCGAAAAGAACAACGCTAAAGGCCATGTTTTGGAACTCGAATACTGGGGTCAGCGCTGCTGCTATCCTTGTGCCTTGGTCTGGTCTGTAGCCGTTCACCTGGTACGCCGTCGTTGACCCGTAGCTGGCCCAGTGCTTGTAGGGCCCATCACGGGTGCGACGGCTCGAGTTGAAGTCACGAATCTCGACCTCTTCAAGGTTGCTGAGGTTGCGGAATGCCTCGACGAGCAAAACCCGGTGATGACCGGTAGAGATGAGAGTCGCCTGTTCAACATGGGACGCAAGCAGGCCACGCTTACGATGGTCTGTGACTCCTGGTACCGTTCTGGGGTTAACATGGCGATCCAAGCCAATCTGCACCTTGCGCAGATGCTGGCTGAGACGGCTCTTGGAAATGTCTATCAGAGCCTCGAGGCTGAATTGGGAGAGCATGAACTGCTTGCGGGTGAAGAACTCGTTGATGAAGGTGGTGTAGAGGGCCTGCTCTATGGCACGACATGTCAGACGGACGTTTCCCAGCTCAGGCGTGGTGAGGCGGTGGGTGATGCGTAGGAGAATCTCGAGGGGCAGTTTATTGAAGGGACTGTGGGAGGTTGCGTTTGCCGGTGAGGCTACGGTGTTGCTCGTGTCGGCCATGATGGCGTCTGGGGTGGCCATGATGTGGTTGAGCGTCTGTTCCTCTGAGAAAGAAGGAAAGGGGGTGTATCCCCTTGCACTCGCTGACAATGAAGAATGGGTAGACCAAGGGCAAGGGAGACCGTGAATAGTGGCCAGTGGTAGGCAGCAGATGCGAGTGGAGGTTTTGGCCTCTAATCTTGTCAATAAAGTCAGCTGAGCCACTTGAGTTAAGGGATTATTTGCTGCAGAACTGTACCTCAGGGAAAGATTTGCCGCGCGCTTGAGACAAAGCCTCCGTCACTTGTTGCGTTGTTCTTTGTTGGGAGATGTAAGATAAATGGAGGGGCACAAGTTCAGCCCTGTAAGACACTGATAAAGGGACACTGAGCTGACCTAGATGAGTAAAAAGAAAACACTCGGTTGGTCATCTAACATAACAACCAAGCATGTGAAACAATGGGGAAAAGCGTAAGATAGGATGACTGGAAAGTAATTTAAAATCGTTCTGTGCCTTGTTGACTGAAGTGAAATATATTGACTTACACCTCAGCTACAGTGACCTTGGTTCTTCCCTCGATTTCTAGGCTCCAAGGCCCCATCCATCTCCATTAATATCCGTAAAACAGGCAGCAATTTCCACTCTAATCCACCACGTGATGTCGTGACAGGCTCGTGCCTGCTCCCAACCTCTTTTGGCGCGTGCTGGTGCCTGGAATCGCGTCATGAACAAGGTTCCTACCGAATTATGTACTATAGCATTTTACATGCCTCCCCAAGTGCCTAGCACATTGAAGGTAAATGACATGTCGTTAAGTGGGGAGCTTCAGCCTGGTTAGAGGCGGCGCCTTCCATTTGGTAGGCTCCTTCACTTTCAGCTGTAAGCTGAGGCAGGCTATTACAGTGACTTTAAAATGGGAAGGCGCCGACTCTTCCTCCATCCATTAACCTCTCATCAATTTCCTCTATATCTTCTCCTACATCCACCAAACTGAAACCTCTCACCCATCTCCAATCGAAACCTCGTTGTCAGCTGCATCGGTGACACTTGGCCAGAAGCTCGGCGATTGCTGTATACGGCACAGCTTTGTTGACAGTAAGACGCCGCACCTCTCAGCCCCTGATTTCGTCCCCACTGCTGGATGCCCAGCTATTAACAAGTTCATCCGTCAGCAGCATCTCTCAGCTGATCTTCTCACTTTATCCTGCATCGCAAACCCTCCCTCTCTTTTTTCAGACCACAACTGCCCGCCAAAATGCCTCCAAAACGAAGAGCCGCTGCCAAACCCGCAGACCCACCGCTCCACGGTTGCGCTGTCGCATTGAGCGGCAAGTTTGACAGCTTGGACCACAATCACTCCTCGCTAGAGGCCGTCATCCGTCAACACGGCGGAACCGTTACCAGAAGCGTCACAAAGGCCACAACTCACGTCGTTTGCACAGAGGCCGACTTCAACGATGGCACCACAAAGATCGCCGCGGGCAAAGCGAAGGACCTTCCTCTCGTGAACCCCGCCTGGATCATTGACACTGATTCAAAGGGAATCAAGCTAAACGCCGACGACTACGCTTGGTCTGACGCACAGCCAAATGGCAGCAGTCAAGGTGCTCCTAACGGTACCAAGTCCAAGAAGAGGACTGCTAAGGCTGATGATGAGGATGAGCCTGAGGATGCGCCCAAGGCTAAGCGATCAAGAAAGGCAGCTGCGGCCAAGACCACAAAGGTCAAGACTGACGAGGAAGAGGAAGAAGATGAGGAAGAAGATCAACCCAAGGCTAAGCGAGGCTCGAGGAGCGCCGCCACAGCCAAGACCACAAAGGCTAAGTCCAAGGCCAACGCTGATGAGCAGGAGGATGAAGAGGATGAGCCCAAGGCTAAGAGCCCGAAAAAGGCTGCTGCGGCAAAGGCCAAGGCACCCAAGGCCTCCAAAGCAAAGGCCACCGTCAAAGACGAGTCTGAAGAGGAAGAGCAGGAGCAGGAGCCCGAGGAAGAAAAGGTCGTCGCCGAAGGCCAGTTCATCAAGAAAAAGGGCATCGCCATCCCTCTCGACGAACACTGCATTCTGCCTACGTACCACGTTCATGTTGACCCTGATTCTGGTCTCATCTGGGATGCCTCGCTCAATCAGTCCAACTCCTCTTTCAACAATAACAAGTTTTACCGCATTCAGGTCAGTACGCCTTTCCCACAACTCACCTTCGGAAGCTAACTAAAAATATAACAGGTCTTGAAGGATCCCAAATCCCCAACCTTCAAAACTTGGACTCGATGGGGTCGTGTTGGTGAAGCCGGCCAGAAGGCCGTCCTAGGCAACGGATCTCTGGACGATGCCATCAAGCAATTCGAGAAGAAGTTCAAGGACAAATCTGGTCTCACTTGGGAGAACCGGGGTGAGAACCCCAAGCCCGGTAAATACGCCTTTGTTGAGCGCAGCTACAACCCCGATTCTGAAGATGAGGATGATGATGAAGAGGATTCAAAGGCCGTCAAGAAGGAGGAAGATCAAGAAGAGGAGACTGCCCCTCCCGAATGCACCCTGGACAAGCCGGTTAAGGAACTCATGGAGCTCATCTTCAATCAGCAGTTCTTCCAGGCTACCATGTCCTCTCTCAACTATGATGCCAACAAGCTTCCTCTTGGTAAGCTCAGCAAGTCAACCATTACGCGCGGTTTCCAGCAGCTCAAGGATCTTGCTGCCCTCATCGATGACCCTACGCTCGCCGCTTCCAAATGGAACGAGACTGTGGCTAATGCGACTGAGAATCTCTCAAACACCTATTACTCAGTCATCCCCCATGCGTTCGGTCGCAACCGGCCTCCTGTCATCCGTGACAATGGCTTGCTCAAGAAAGAAATAGAGCTTCTAGAGAGCTTGTCAGACATGAAGGACGCTGCCGACATCATGAAGATTGACCGCAAGACGATGGGTACTGTTCATCCTCTTGATCGGCAATTCCTTGGTCTCGGCCTCGAGGAGATGTCACCCTTGGACCACAAGAGCAACGAGTTCTCCCACCTCGAAAAATATCTCAATGGGTCCCGCGGCGCCACTCACAACATGAGCTACGAAATCAAAGACATCTTCCGCATTGAGAGACAGGGCGAAACCAAGCGTTTCAACAACTCCCAATACGCAAAGATCCAATCTGATCGCCGACTCCTATGGCACGGCTCGCGATGCACAAACTTCGGTGGTATCCTTAGCCAGGGTCTGCGAATTGCGCCTCCCGAAGCCCCCGTTTCGGGTTACATGTTTGGCAAGGGCATCTACCTCGCCGACATGTCGTCCAAGTCGGCCGGATACTGCTGTTCCTTCGTCTCCAACGGCGAGGCTCTGCTGCTTCTGTGCGAGGCAGAGCTCGGCGATCCTATCCAGAAACTCACGAGCGCAAGTTACACCGCCGGAACAGATGCGAAGAATCAAGGCATGCACAGCACCTGGGGTCAGGGCAGAACTGGTCCCAGCAAGTGGGTCGATGCAGGCATGGTTCATGACAGTCTCAAGGGTGTCAAGATTGTAAGTTCTCTCTCATTCTCCCCCCCTCTCTTCTTCACTTCTGCATCCACTAGTTCTTGATCGCTCTTTTACACAATCACATAAGCCTTTAGTAGGCGATGGCGAATGTTGTCTAAGCTTGTGGCAATCACGACAAGGCTGGTTACGTGACCAGCAGCGACCATTGGCAATCCCAACCAGTCGTGAATCGTCAACAACCTTGACTGTGAATATGACACATTAGCTGACAATTAATCACAGCCCGATACCAGGTTCAAGCCCGGTCCAACCGACGTGCAGAGTGCCTCGCTGTATTATAATGAGTTCATATGTTACGACATCGCCCAGGTCAAGCTCCGTTACCTGCTTCGCGTCAAGATCTAGCAGCCAGCGCGGTATTAGACGGCATGCATATCACCCAACTATCTCTAATCCCTGCAGTCAGTTCACTACTCGAGAAGATAGCAGTATATATCTTTAGAGCATATTGTACTAAGACGAGCGATGTTGTACTCAGCACGAGACGATATTGCGGCTACGATGGGATCGGAATTTCAAATTACGAAAAGGTGTTTAATGGGCTTTGGTATCTGATCTGGGATCTCTTTGATGTTGTGTGTACTCTGTTTTCTTACTATTGCTTTATGTTTTCTTTCCTTGGTGTCAACATTGAAAGGAAGGAGAATTTGGGCGACTTTGGAGTCATGTATTCGGTTGTAAGCACACGCGGAAATGCGTTTGTTTTATCATATCGAGTAGAGTCGCAACGAACAAGAGTGTGAAACCATCTCATGAACCAACATCAACGTTTATCATCAAACGA
Source organism: Fusarium zealandicum (assembly GCA_013266195.1). Taxonomy (NCBI): domain Eukaryota; kingdom Fungi; phylum Ascomycota; class Sordariomycetes; order Hypocreales; family Nectriaceae; genus Fusarium; species Fusarium zealandicum. Next base: position 7,939 of record JABEYC010000646.1, on the reverse strand, counting down.
GACTGACATTAAAATAAACGGGTGTATGCACAAATGCAACAGCCAAATAATCATTCATCTCTATTCATTCAACATTCTCATCCAACTATACTTACTTATGCATCCAAGCCTTGGTATATCCTCCGCAATCTCGACATCCAAAACCAACCCGGCGGCATAAACGCATTGTCCATCCCTCGTTAGAAGGGGACCCGTAAGCCTAGAGGTGAACCGCATACACAATACAGATGGCCATGCTCTCATAATTCCCAAAGAGGAAAACATGCTTCTAAATCCAAGCTCCCTCCTGATAAGACGCCCCAGCGCCAAACATTCAAATTAGATAAAATCACCATGGGTATAATAAATTCTCAGCCACGCCCCATGAACTCGTTCTGCCGCAGGAAGCTCGACGCCAGCTCGTCGCCTCCATGCTCAGCAGCTTCCATCCAGTGCACCGCCACGCACATCAGTCCAGGGTCGCTCCTCACGTCGCTCTCCTTGCCGTCACCGGCTCCTCCACCCGAGAAGCTCGAGCCTCGGGCGCCACCTCCGTTGCCAAGCCCGTGCCCGCCGCTACCGGGCCCGCCGCCGCTCATACGACCGCGATCGTTGCGGCCGTACTTGTCCATAACGGTCTGCTTGAACACCTCGCGCGGCTTCGACAAGGGGAGCGTGGTTCGTTCAACGTATTCAGGGTTGGAAAGATAAAACAGCGCCAGCTCACGCTGTGCCGTTGGGAATCCTTCCTTTGCGGTGATTGCCCACATCTTGCCCGCATCGTCCAGCTTGTATGTCGTGGACGGCGGTGGAGGCGTGCCTGTTGTAGACTGGGGCACGTCTGGTATCGTGTTGTCGCTGGTCTTGCGCACATGCGTGTGAGACGCCACCACCTCGTCCGCCATCTCGACCATAGTTCGGCAAACCTCCGACTTCAGCTTGAGCGCCGCCAGCGCCGTATTCCAAAAGGCTTTACCGCGCTCTTGCTTGTCCAGAACTGATGATGGAACGAACGATGCGATGAACTGTAGATCACGGAAGAGGGATTTGGGCCGAATCGATGCCTCTCGGAAGAGAGCCAGTAGTTCCTTTGTGATGACATCGGTGTTGATGTTTCCTCCTGACATGATGGAGCGCGTCTCAGAGTTTGCCTGTCGCGGACCAAAGAAGGGCGTTGCGAGTTGAGACTGCAGCGCTTGAGAACGACGCTCCTTGACATTGTCGATTGTGCCCTCCAACTGTGTAGGACGACCGTTATTGCCGAGCTCTGTTACGACGCTAGAGCCGGCATCAGATCGGTTCCATCGCGGTCTCTTCTGTCCATTCGACTGCAGCGCGGCAACAATGAGGTTCTCCAGCTCATGCAGTGCGTTCAGTTTGGCATAAGGGTTAGGGTGAACGCAAAACATGTTGAGCAGGCGTTGATATGCCTTCTTGAAAGGGAACTCAGCCTTGTCTTCTTTCGCCGCCGATGGGCGTGGCGTTGAGTCGTTTGTAGTCGATCCTTCATTATTTCCAAGGGGGAGACTCTCCGAAGTCTCCGATGCCCGATCAGAATGTGGTTCACCAGCACCTCGCAAATTACCAAAGCTCTTCTTCTTCTCAATGACTCTCGGCCGTCCGGAACTTCTCTTCTCCTTGATTTCGGAGCGACGTTTTGCCCGACGATCCAAGGCATCTTTGCGGTCGATGCACTGCTGGCCCAAATTGTCGAACCAAGCATCTGTTTCGGAACCTCGAGCAAAGACTTGATTACCGAGATCAGATAGCAGGAGACTGGTGAGCGACTGCTTCAGCTCGCTCAAAAAGCGAGTCTTTTCGTCATCTACCCGCTGCTGCTGGAACACCGTCTCATTGGATGACGCCGATGTGCCAGGACGTCCAGTAGAGAAACTCGAAGCAGATGGTGCTGTGCCGTGATGCGGGTGGGAGAAGGTCGTGGAGAGATTTGTCAGACTCGTTGTAGGCGAATATGCCCTGGATGCTCCAGAGCTGGGAGACATGACGGGCTGGAACGGTGACCAAAAGGTGCTAGATGAGTCAGCCGTATGAGCTGGTGATGCTCGGTCAAAGTACTCATGCCCATCAAGAATATCTGAAAGGGTCGAACTGGCTCGCGGCACGTTCTGCCGAACCGAGTCAAGAGATTGCTGGCTGGGGTTGTGGTTCGACAACGCCCTCAGATCCCGAGCCAACGAGTTGGGCCTGCTCGATGAACCGGTAAACTTGCGGTCGTGGTCGCTTGTCATGCTTGCAGTATCATCTCCAGTCCAGGAAAGCTCTCGCTCTCTTGCTCTGGCGCGGTCATAGCCCAGCTTGTCGCGCTTGTACAGTTCACTCGACCACAAGACCGGTGCCTCTCGAATAGTCTCTCCCACCAATCTGCCGATACATTTATCCACCTCGTAGCAGAATCTGTGGATTCTTTCTTCGCCCTGGCAGAGGTTCTCAATGCCATGGCTCTGCAGGAATGCAACAGTCGCCTCGGCCGGGTCGTCGCTAAGCTTGTTAGGGCCTCCCTGCTGTTCAGGGGCAGCCAGCATATCCATGATCTGAGACTCGGTGCGATAGAGATAAGACGAGCTCGGTCCTCGGGCCATGTTGGCGCGGGACCGCTGGAAGGAGCTCCAGCGACGAGGCATGCCCATGGTCTTCAACGCCTGGCAAATGTCTCGACTATGGGCATACTCTTTCGAGTTACGCACGTCTGTTACGAACCACATCTTGTCACGCATGGCACGGACCCGCCTCATCATTCGGTCAATAATGCCTTCGTGGCGTTCCTGGCTCTGCTTGAGCCAGACAAGCCAAGCGTCGTACTCTTCAATGGCCGATGCGGATCGTCGGATAGAGTCTCTCGGTCCACGAGAAAAGATGTTGATGAGCACCGCAAACCCATTGTCTCGGAGTGATGCCGATTCCAGTGCGTTTAGTTGATTGAGCGTTTTCCAGTACTGGTGAGACGAGACAAAGTCGGCCAAGGCTTTGGACTGCGCCGAGGCTGCCTTCAGCATGGTAATGAGAACAGCTTCGGGTTGCTCGTCCTTGGGTCTTGGTTCGGTTGACGATGATGTTTCCCGCTTGAGATCCGCAAAAGAGTTCTTGTGGCCCGTCTGGTTTCCAACATGTTTCCTGTACGGGTTGCGGCTGGCCATCGACCTCTCTGTTGTGATAATCCTGCTCTTGGACTTGTACCTCTTGAGACCTGAGGCACGGTTGCTCAGCTGGGTCCGTCCATTCTCGGGCTCGAGGCTGCGAGGAATCTCATAATCTTCAACTAGCTTCAAGATTGAGTCTCGAAGTTGGTGATAGTCTTTGTCAAGCTCGGGTCCATTCGGTTCGTCGTCGTCGTCAGTGTCAGTACTTGACGAATTCGCTTCATCATCGAGCTCGTCATCGGGATCAAAAGTCATATTCGTCGATAGACTCTTTCCATCAGAAGAGATAAAAAGAACTACCCATCGCTCCGCACAGGGGTGACAGGAACCGCGCACAAGGTCAGGGCCTAGATTCTGTGTCATCTCGTGCAGGGCCAGGCGCAGGCGATACCCGTCGTCCTCATATTTGTTCAGACGTCTCTGCATCTCAGAGTCCATCGCTGGAGGGGAGTATCGCTGGGGAGTTGCTGATGTCTGCTCGTCCAGGTAACCGTCTCGAGTGGTAGTGTCACTGAATACGGAAGAAGCGCTGGTGCTGATGATGGAGGCAGTGTCAAAGTTATTGCGCGGGTTTGACATCGACATAGGCTGGGAGATAGCAGACATGCCAGAGATTGATGCAGGGCCAGATCTGAAGCTGCCTGAAGTAGCTGACAGGGGTCTTCTCTCTGGGAATATGGCATTCACCAGAGTCGCCAAGTCAGCCGGGCTGATGACCAAATAGGGGTGAACCTCCTTGGTTTCTCTAAGAGATGTGATGGATCTCGCAGGGAGGAGCTTGGCGGCCGGCACCTTGGATTGAGAACCCTGGAATCGGGCGAGGATACTCTCCACGTGGCCCTTGATCTTCGGGGGCACCTCGACAGGGACACAGGTCGCTGAAGGTTTGCCACTCCACATGCTAGAAACATACTCATGGGCTTTCATGGCGACCTTTTTGAGAATCTTCTCACGCGCGTACGGCGTGATGTGATACTCGGCCAGCATGCCATATGACTCTGGATGGATGATAACGCCCAGGAGGAAAACGAAGAAGAGGCATCTCCAAACCAACCAGCGGGAAGTGTTTTCGACGTATTTGTTGTCGAGCTTCTTGAGGACAGCATTTCCAAGCTCCAGGAGTCCCTCGGGTATTCCAGTGGCATCTTCGTCGTCGACCAGTTCGAACAGCTGGTTCACGGCCTTTTCGTAGAACTCCTTGGCAGCAACCTCATCCGAGTGGTTCCAATCCGAAAGGTTGAACCGCGTACCGTGCTGGTCTTCGGCTCGGTCCAGTAGGAAGGCTCCATCCTCTAGAATCTTCATCAGATACCATTCCATATTGGACTTGCCCGACCAATCGCGCATTGCGGTCCAGATATTGAGAACGGAGATGAGGAAGTGTTCACCAGTAGACTTTGGCTCAGAGATCAGTCGTGCCAGGGCGGTTGCCCAGATCTCAGTCCGTCGCTGATCCTCGGAGCTATCAGGTCCGGCAGAATTGGCGAAGCAGGTATGGATAAGGATGGAGAGGGGATCATGGCGCTGGAAAGATAAGAGTCGTTCTATATCCACGGCAGTACTGTTTTTTCCGGGCGCACTTGCGTGAGACCTTCCAGCAGATCGGCCATGGAATGGGAGAACGGATTCCACAGGTTCCAATCCTTTATGGTAGGACAAGAAAGAATTCAACTCGGCGCTTGACAGGGAACAAATACGAGTGGCCAAATAGTCCGGGTTTGTGCGAAGCTGGGTAAGAAAGTCCATAAAGGTATCCCTGGCGGAGGCGGAGATGTCGTGTAGAAAAGGGGCGATAGACTTGAGAGGGCCAGCAGGAGCTGCCGAGTTAGTGGGAGTATCCAAACTTTCAGAAGAACCAAGGGCAAACGAGGCGAGGCCCTCCATCTCGGGATCGAGAAGGGCGTAGCGGCGAAGCTCGTCGCAGCTGTTGCGAACATCATAGATAGCGCCGTAGAGGGCGGCAAAGTTCTCTTTGTCATCACGGCGGAAGCTGTCGACCAGATTACGATGGGCTATCTCTCCACAACGGGTCAGGCGGGCGCTGAGAGCGGTAGAAACCAAATTCCTCTGGAGACGCAGACGGGTGTTGGCGCGCTTGCGCTCCTGGTACTTGGATAGTCGCACGAGATGGGCAAGCTCTTCAAGGGTCGTGCTATCGCTGTCGGGAGAAAGGTGTGGGTTCGTATACTGAGAAACGTCCTGCAGAAGAGGTTTAGGAAACGTAGAAGAGGTGGAGGGGCCGTCGTCTGGCGTGGTATCGGTAGGTTTCACGTGGGCATCACCGGGGCCATGTCGTGAGCTGGGCCGGCCTGGCATGTTGGGTTGTGCCACGATGGGCTTGCGGGAGGACATGGCTGGTGAATGCTGCTGAGCATGACCTCGATGGGTGTTATCGTCGGAGCGTCGCAGCGGTAGGGTTTGCGTCGCGTCGGGTTTTGGGCTAGAGCTCGGGGAGCGACGTCGGCGGGCTCGAGGGGGTTGCACATGAATATCGATGGACGGAGGAGGCGACGCTGAATCTTGAGCGACGTTGGATGACACGGCTGTGGGGTCGACCAATCTATCAGCACAGAGAATACACTGAGAGGCAACAGGAGCCAAGGCGAAGACCAGAGGACCCAGGCTCCGGTTGAGGGCTGGGTTCCAAGTGGCGACGTCTGAGCAGGACGTACGAGGAGAAGAATGAATGCGGACGGGCGAAGACAAAGATCGCTGCATCGAAACCATGCTGAGCCTGTCAAAGAACTCTACGTCGCAACCGCACAGCTCCTATGACAGCTCTCAACTGAGGCGCTGCTCACGGGTCTGTCGGGCGAATGCTGGTGACTCGACGAAATGGACAGGCGAGTCAGGTACGGCAGAGAACAGGTCGCAAGTCCAGTTCTTTGTGCAAGGAATCGAAACGAGTGCTAGGCCGGCCAGCAACGATCGAGAGCGGCAAGGCTAGGTAGGTACGTAGTAAGGAGTGACAAGGCGCGAGGTGTTTGGAGACGGCGTGGATAGGCGCGTTCCTCTGAAACGGCTGCGATCTGGCGCAAGAGGAAGTAGAGTCGTATTACGGGTTGGGGTCGCACGTCGTGAGAGTCGCTCGAGACAAAGACACAGAGAGAAAAACAGCGAGAGAGAGAAAGAGAGGAGGAGGGGTCTATGGCGAAGAGTGAAGAGAGGAGAGAAGAGAGAAGAGGTGGGTGAGGGAGAGGTGGGGGAGAAATTAGAGAATAGTAGTAGCAAAGCCCAACCATGAAATATGGTAGAGAGGGCAGGAGGAAAGGAGGAAGCAGCGCACTCATAAGATGGCAACAACTAAAAAAGGGGTCTCACGGGAAAGCGCACAGCTGGCACCTGTTGCTCGAGCCGAGTTGCATAGGTAGGAAAATAGAGCAGACGAGAAGAGAGATCGGGGCTTCTTGGGCTGCGCTGGGATACTAGACGGGAGGTAAGGATAGGATTCAATATGATGGGGTAGAGGTACCCGGAGTAGTGGGCATTGAGGTTCCCCGGTACGTACCACGAGTTCAGCGGGCTGGCGCGATGCGCTAAGCCCACCTGGGCCAGGGCGACGCGGCAATGCTGGTGTGAGCTTGAGCCGCTATTGGGCTCAACCCCCCCTGCCTGCCCGCCCGCTGCGGGCCGGTACCTGATGAGCCCTGTGCGATTCGCACGTGTCAGCCAGCGCCTGGGTCCCCTTCCAGGTCGGGCCGGGTGGTCTTGTTCCAACCTCGCCTGGCCGTGGCTATGTATGAGTTGGCAGCGCTAACACGCAAAGGAAGCCGGACGAGATGGTGGGCAAATCACGGCTGAGCTGTCTGGGAGTTTCCCTGCTCATCGTTTAACCGTCTTGGCCCTCATGCAACAGCTCGAGGCGCCGGGCAGAGACAGGACCCGTCCAGCTGGTCGAGCTCAGACAAGGTGGGAACCGTTATGTACCTCAGCTAGTTGTCACGGAAGAGGCAAGATTCTCGCAGGATCATGCAAAGTCATGATGGCCTATCACGGGCTGTGTAAGACGGCCGGGCCATGGAGATGAAGATGGCAAGAGTTGCAGTCACCGCTGGATTTGAACGCCGTACAACACATTTGTCAACCTTTGGGTCGGGCTGACCGTATCTTTCCCTAGCAGATAGTCCCAAAATTATAGCTGACAACAACTAAAACACCCCCAGCAAAGAAAAGAAGTAGAATAGGCTGGTGTGACTAGACTATGAGTTGTCATTGCATTCCCGTGCGCCGTCACGAGCCCAGCAAAGACGGCTTCCTGGTCAACAAACAAAACGAGATGAATAATAAAATACGGACCAGACATTTGTGTCCACGAAGAGGGAGAAATCATGCACGGTACCTAGATTGAATTGCATGCATGTCCCCGTGTTCGGATACTGGATTTTGGGTTGTTTGTGTTGTCGGGGAATATTCGTCTCATTGGATCCTTGCAGATAGGTCAACGAGGGCCATGTTCAGTTGTTGCGACGACTCTGACAATATACTACGTATCCATATGTGTATGTTTCAGTCAAATGTTGTCGACGCATGCGCAGTTCGTATCGCTATTCTTGATACAACCAATTTCTCCAGATACCTAGGTCAGCCAGCCAGTACATCACCAGTAACAGTTCCTATCCGCTCACTAACCAAAACTCCAACGTCAACACAAGTACTGTACCTACCTACCCTTCCCCTCCCATCCACATCCCCTCCAGCCAATCCCATTCCACCACGCCAGTTCCCTCCATGCGAGGCAAAGACAACAAAGGGGATCCCTCTGCGGCCTGTGTCTTGCCAACGCACAACCCCCCCCCCCCCCC
>JABEYC010000645.1:0-34105 GCA_013266195.1 Fusarium zealandicum | reverse complement strand
CATCCCTCCCTCCCGGCACGGAGCGGTTGCCGTGCCGGGAGGGAGGGATGTGATTGGCCTTGGTATAAGTCGAGTGCCTGTCTCACCTGGACTCTCTACTTGTGGACGAGACAGGCTCATATAGGATGTAGAGACTACTGTGAATGCGATGCCATTTTCTGTATGTATAGACCTTGGACCCAGTGTAGATCCTGGTAAGATCGGTTCTGAGTGAGTACTGGTCACAACCACAGCGACCAAGATGAATATAATACGAGCATTTTCTGTCTTCTCTACGTGTTGAGAACAAATCAAGCTCGCTTGGAATTGCCTCGGTGGAAGATTACACTAAACACCGTTGTATAAATAAGCTTTACTGCGGTGTGGGAATGCACAAACAAACAACCCTACCAAAGCTCCTGGTCTCGCTACACTACATTACTAAATGAAACACAGGGATCCATCGCTAAGCACCCCATCCAGCACGCCCCGGACCAGCATACTCGTCCGCCTGGCTCGACCTCGAAGTAGCTCTCCTCAAAACCGCCGAGCTCGGCCCGTTCGGGCACTGAATAGCATTCTGCCTCAGCCGTCTCTCTTTGAGCGTCGCCTTCATCTCGGCTGCCGTCTGCATTTTGCGCTCAAGATCCGCACGCCCCTTGCTTTCCGTCTGAGCCCGCTCTCTGTTCTCCTGGTACAGAGCATCTTCTAGTTTCACACTCAACCTTTTGCGCCTTCTCCAAGACCACCGCTGGAGCTTGAGTATGGCGTGGAAGAGGTTTGTGCCGGCGGCTGAGAGGTCGGCGGCTTGGCGTGCGAGGGCCATGACTGGAGAATAGCCATCTATTCGGCCCTGTCCTCTCAAGTGTTCTGATCCAGAAGCTGGCTAGGGTCTCGCAGTGTATTGAGAGAGACTCCCATCGTTCAAAGTCGGGTGGGAAAGTCTGGTGTGATGCCTGTGAGCCGGCTGACTGGCGATTATTTGGTTGCTGAATGAAGAGCCTAGGTTCGTGTTTACTGGCGTAGCAGCTTCTGGCGCGCCAGAGCTGTGAGTATCATTATCATTTTGTCCTGGGTTTCAGTCAGTCAAACGATGTTGTCTCTTTCCCGCGCGACTGTTACCTTACTGCGCAGAGACAGACGACTTACTACCAGGGCTTGAAACAACAGGCTGCCTCAGGATAATAGGAGAAGGCGTCTCTTCTAAATTGCATGACTTGGCTGCCGTTCTCACTCTATCCTGCGCCCATAGGCCAGCCAGCGCATAAGGCTGGATGCGTGCCTCGGCGAGAAGGGCGTCCATAGAGCTTGACTTGATGAGGGGACATACGGGGGAGGCTTTGGCTAGAAAGTCCGAGCTGCTTTGTGGCTCTATAGAGTGCGAGTCGGCTGGTTTACCCGTAAGAGACGGTGTATTTGATGCATATGGCTCTGATGGCCTTGTGTACGACCTTGAGGCATTTACATTGCTATGTCGGTGTTTTTGCTCCGCTTCTTCCTGCGATTGTTCTTGCTCTATAGCATTTGGGTTCCCTAGAGAGATTAGAGGGGCTATTATCAGGCTTTGGCACACAAATGCCTCTTGGTCGGTATCTTGAGTGGTCTTGGGAGCCTCGGTGGCGGAGTTTCTAGTCGACCTGCAAGCCAGTCATTACTTCAACGATAGAAGTCATGTAGGCACAATATTTTCGAGTGTAACCTGCATGAGAGCTGCAGTGTCATCAACATCGACTGCAATGAGACCTCTATTGAATCCGACGAACCTCGTTATCTTTGATCTTTGGTCGATGAAAGACCCGTGCAACTCGTTGGTTATTTCCAGACCGAATGTCGAGGCTTGTGGAACCTTCTTTGTTCATACACCTCAATACATTATGGATTTCCTCGAATATGAAATGACACCTCGTTACAACGCCGCTCGTTGCCGGGACTGCGTACGATGATAAAGACGCGGCGTGTTAGCCCCCGAGAGTAGAGTGGACCTGCTGAGGAACTGCGTAACAGCGGGAGACTTGTTGCCGTACATTGTTGCCGTACAGAAATGACTTTTGAGCGTGTAGAAGCAACTGAACAGGCGGACTCGTAAAGCGAGGGTGACAGCTTTGCGTCAGAGAAGCCGAGAGCTGTCGAGGTGGCGATGAGTTTAGTGGCTTCTGGCATTGCTACTTGTGGCTAATATTGAAGCAGAATAGGGGGAAATATATATCGGGGTGACAAAATATGTAGAGGAAACTGCGAGAGCCCAGCCACTATGTTTGCCTTGTAGATAAGCCTAATTCTGAAGGGAGTGATTGATCCTGAAATGCTACATTCCGTGGTATAAACTTGGAGCACCTCGTACTCGGGCAGCTATTGGGGCGAGATTCACGAAACCAGACTTGATGTCTCTGAAGCCGTGAGAGGCAATTTTGCTGTGATGTCCTAATATTGGTTTAGACGCAAATCAGATACATTTGCTGCTACCGGCTCATTCTCACCGTTATTCATTCATAACGAAGTAGAAGCTTAATCCAACAAGGGTCATGTAAGTGATCGTTCGCATGGATATTGGGTAACTCGCAGTATCTCCTAGTCAGAAGGCTATGCCAACTAGAGAGCCACCTTGTCACAAACATCCTTATGCCGCATCTCCAAGTTTCTCAGAGCATAAACTCTCAGGATACAAAAGACGACACCGACTATCCAAAAGTCCGAAAGCTTGTCGATTCCATGTCTATTTAAGATCGTTGTCGCCCCCGCATGTTTTGACATGCTGCATTAGCTCTACCCCGGATAGCCTCGGCGTTTTGGAGCGGAATTACAACCGTGAAAACACGACTCGTAGGGAATAACCACCATGACAAACAGTGCAGTTATATAGCGCAATCCCAGTTTACGCGATAACTACCTAGATATCGTCATTCGTCGGCAATGCGGCAATGACCAACACATTCAATGAGGCGATTCCCAGTGGGGATTGGAGAAATGTGGGATGGCGCATAGCTAGATTAAAAATATAAAAAAAAACAGAGCGGCAATTCCGACAGACAATAACCCCTTGAACACCACGCTTTTACTCGAGCGACATACCTATTAAAAGAGTACACGATGGACTCGCAGGAGTTTCGCCAAGCGGCGAAGGCGGCCATTGACGAGAGTAAGTCATGATGCTCACTTATTCACTTACCCACACTCACCCAAACCCCTCCCCCGCACTCGGCAACAACAGAAAACACCAAGAAACCCAGCATCACCACCACCAAAAACTGACTCCCTCCCCCTACCAGTCGCCGACTATCACGACAACGTCTCCTCGCAGCGCGTCGTCTCCAATGTCAAGCCAGGCTATCTCCGGCCGCTTCTCCCCTCGGCGCCGCCCGCAGACCCGGAGCCATGGTCCGCCATCCACGACGACATCCAGTCCAAGATCTTCCCCGGGATAACCCACTGGGCGAGCCCGCGCTTCATGGCCTTTTTCCCCTGCTCGAGCAGCTATCCCGCTGCGCTGGCCGAGCTGTACTCGAACGCCTTCAACGGCGCGCATTTCAACTGGATCTGCAGTCCTGCTGTTACTGAGCTCGAGACCATCGTCATGGACTGGCTCGCCCAGGCCTTGGCTCTGCCCGAGTGTTTCCTCAGCGGCGGCTCTACCCACGGCGGAGGTGTCCTGCACGGGAGTGCCAGTGAGGCTATCCTCACCGTCATGGTGGCCGCTCGCGACAAGTACCTCGCCGCCGTCACCGCCCATCTCCCCGACGAGAGCGAGGAAAAGGAGGATGCCCTCTGGCAGCACCGCAGCAAGCTCGTCGCACTCGGCAGCTCAGGCGCGCATTCGAGTACGAAAAAGGCCGCTCAGATCCTCGGCGTCCGCTTCGTCACCGTCCCCGTCTCGGAAGACGACGGCTTCTCCTTGACCGGCGACGCCCTCGCTTCCACTCTCGCCTCCCTCCGCGCCCGCGGCCTCGAGCCCTTTTACCTCACCGCGACCCTCGGCTCGACCGACGTGTGCGCCGTCGACGACTTCGCCGGCATAGCAGAGGCCCTGAAGCCGACGTTTGACACGCCAGAGGACATCTGGGTCCACGTCGACGCCGCCTACGCCGGGTCCGCCCTCCTCCTCGACGAGAACAAGCACCTCGCCGTGCCCTTCTCGTCCTTCCACTCCTTCAACTTCAACCCGCACAAGTGGATGCTCACCACCTTTGACTGCTCCGCCGTCTGGGTCCGCCGCCGCGCCTGGCTCATCCAGGCCCTCAGCATCAAGGCCCCCTACCTGCGCAACCAGTTCAGCGAGGACGAGCTCGTCACCGACTACCGCGACTGGCAGATCCCCCTGGGCCGGCGCTTCCGCTCGCTCAAGCTGTGGTGCGTCCTGAGGAGCTTTGGCGTCAGCGGTCTGCAGGAGCACATCCGGCACGGCGTCGAGCTGGGCGAGTCCCTGCAGGCCAAGATTGAATCGCGACCCGACATCTTTACCATCTTTACGCCTGCGCGGTTTGGGCTCGTGACGCTGCGTGTGAACGGGGCGGATGAGACGGAGATCAACGACCGTACCGAGGCCGTGTACGAGGCTATCAACGCGGCGGGCGAGTTCTTCCTGACGGCCACTGTTGTCAGCGGCAAGTTTGCCATCCGCGTGTGTACCGGCGTTCAGCGGGTGCAAGAGGAGCATGTGCAGCGGGTGTTTGACGTGTTGGTTGAGAGGGCAGAGGCAGAGATAGCCGACAAGGCATAGGTGAGAATATCAGGGTGATGATAGATGACGAGATTTTAGATATCCAGGCCGGTTCTGCCCAGTATAGAATAGACGTCTTGTACGGGTTTGTTTGACCAAGATGATATAGATGTTGGATATAGACGCCTAACCCTGCTGCCCATGCCACTACCTCTGTCATGTTCACAATTTCATGCAATAACCCATCCCGACCTTTCATAACGCATGGTTTCTTCATGTTTCTTCATCAATCATAGCCCCAGCGCCAGACGCTCACCGACTGACTCTCCTCCCTCCCCCGCGAGAATAGTACTCATCCTCACCCTCATCCTCATGCCCGCCCCTCGATCTATGTCTCCTCCTGCCCCTGCCGCTCTCGGAGCCAGCGCCCTCGCCCTCGCCCTTCTCCCTGCGTTGCTCCCTCTCGTCCACGTCGTGATTCTTGCGGTACTTGTCAAAGTCGTAGTTGAGATATGCCAGCGCGCCGAGAAGGCCGAGGACGACGCCAGGCGTCCAGTCGAAGCCGCATTCTTGCTGCGGCAGGGGCCTTTTGCGGTGAGGAGGTGTTTCTTGCTGCCTGTGGCGGTCTGATTTGTGGCCATGACCCCTGGGAGGCTCCGAGGCGGTACTTCGTCTAGCCATGATGTGTAGTAGGATGTAGTTTGGTGTATGTCGGTGTCGGATGTTGCGGGTTCAAGTTGTAGTTGTAGGTGAGCCGTTGTTAATTGTGATTGTTCCACGGACAAAGATATACTTGTGCTCTAGTATCTTAGACCAAGGTATATCATGCAGGTCTCTGATCTGCGACACTCGATCTGCCCTAGTTATCAAAGGGAATGGTGCCCAACCTCGATGTATGTGTAATGATGATATTGACAGCCCTCCCTTAAAGTCCAGCCCGCTCAAACAAGGGCGAGTCGTCATTATAAACTTGACAGGACCCTGAATCCCGTAACTCGACGCCCCCGCGTTTGAGAGGGTTGTCCCTCGTGTCTCTCATGTGCCTTGCTGCGTTGCTCGGCTTCTTAGCCCCGGATCCCATGGTCCGAAGCTTCATCATTGGGCCACATGACCAGGAAAAAGGAACTACTCCCTTTGCTTGAGCTTCCTCGCGGCCCATCGGCTGGAACGTCACCACTGACCGCGACGCCAAACAGCATGGGTGACGCAGCTGGTGTTGTCGTGCCAGGGCCCTATTCGAATACCCTGTTCGTGATGTCACCGTTGACGTCGGCCAATCCCATCCATCCCTCGATAGCGTCGCAATCTACCTACATCAGCATTCATGCCATGAAACCCTCGGCTTTAGTTGATGCACTCGCGCAATGCTACTGTACACCACAAGACATATTAGGCCATCTCGATCACTGCGTAATGATAATATCGATCCATAGATACGCTTCAGCAGACATCGTTATTCTATCGGTAAACAGTCAAGACGAGTTGCACTCTGGCTCTACAACCCTTCCAAGCTCTGGATAGTTCAATCAGATGCTCGCTCGTCTAGGAGCCATTGTCCGTCGCAACGCCTTCTTGGCTTCCGTCTCTTCTACCAAAGGCAAAACCCCTTGCTCTCTCATGGTATGGAAGAATTCCTGGCCGTACTTGTATCCCAGCTGGTACAGCTCGTCAAATTTGTGAAAATCAAGGGTCCCGTAGTCGTCGATCGGCGGCCGCATGTAGATGCATCCTGCCATCGTCTTGGCTCGCTCCAGTGCATCCACGCTGGAGACATACGCCAACCGAGCCTGGATTTCTGCCAACGTTGGTGGGTTGGGATGGTTTGAGAACGGATTCCATCGATTGACAAATGCCCAAGCCCCCGAGAGCGAATCACCATATGTCTGTGGCGTGTCATCGTCCAACGCCCCGACATCAACCGCAAATATGATGTCCACCCCGAGACCTTTCATGTGCGATACAGTGAGATTATCCACGTAACCACCGTCGAGCAGCATGCTACCTTCGTCGCACAGCGGGGGAAGCAGACCGGCAAGCGACATAGACGCTCGGATATATCGCCATGCGTATCCGCTCGTGTGAAACTCAGCCCGACTCTTACTGATGTTGGTTGTGTTGCAGTAATACTCGAGCCAGAAATCTTCCATCTGCGTGTCGCCAAATGCCTTGAAGATGCCACGGTTGAATTCGTGCCCCGTCGTGTACGATGCCGATGGATAGGTCAGATCCAACGCAAACCGCCACAGGCTGGCCATGCGCCCTGCGAACTTCTTGGCAAATCCAACCATGGGCACAATATCTGCGTGGCGGGCATATAGAGCTCCAACAAAAGCACCAATCGAAGTCCCGCCAATCAAGTCGATAGGTATCCCGGCTTCTTCCATGGCCCTGATGATGCCAATCTGCGTGAGTCCTCGCGCTCCACCTCCGCCAAGCACAAGACCGATTGACTTTCCGCAGAGGCGGCGGGCTAGGCGGTGAAAGTCTCCTTTGAAGGGTGATTCGGGAGAGTAGTACGGCGTGTGATGCACCTTGCGAGACGTGTACTTTTGGATTTCGGCCTGCAAGACCTGAACACGTTCTTTAAGTGCTTGGCCAAGCTTCTTGGATGGGGGGTGCACTGGCATCGCATTTGTTCTAATGTCCATCTGGATGTGGTAGTGGCCGCCGTTGACCCAGACGCGATTTTGGAGCCACGCTCGAGTCAGACCAGGTCGCGAGTACCGCTCAGTATGCAGCAACACCAGCAGCTTCCTCGCTGTCGACTTCATCCCAAGCATGAACCGCTCATATTCTCCAATGGCCGGGGGGCCTTCAGCAAGGCCAACCAGGAGAATACTGTCAGCTTGCGTGATGCAGGTTTGTGTCCACGGTGAATTGACATTGGTATCTAGCGACGAGGCGCGACATTAGCTTGGGCTCCTAATAAGAGTTCAAGTAATAGGGTAAAGAGTAAAACATTCAGGAAAAAATTAGAGTATAAAAATAGCAGCATTGGCTTTGCCTCTGTGGTGTGATTTCTCATCATAAAGAGTTTGGGAAGACATGAAGAAAGTTTGCTGCTTACCTGCAATGTATACAACCAGACCATACTTCTCTTCCAGGTCTGCAAGATACTGAGAGAGCCTCAGTTTCCCCATCTTGTTGAAGGCATGCTTGCCCAGGTGGTTGAGAATGGCGGCCTGGTTGAGAGACATGGCTCCGTTGGCCGGGCCAACCTGAGCCAGAGCATTCATGAGTCGGTTACCAAACTCGATGACAGGCACACCTGCCGTCACAGGCAAGATGGCGACTGTTCGAAGATTAATGGTCGACTTCCGCATCAGTGTGTTGGGAGCCGTGCTCGCATCCTTGTTGGTGAACTTGGCTGTGTCGTCAATCACCGCCCTCATCCGCGATGCTATGATTTTGGAGATCTTAATCGTGATGTTGGGATGCTCTTGGGCCAAGCTGTTGAAGAGGGTGCGAGGGAATTTCACCAACTCTGTGTCCCGGATGGCGTGCAGAGTTCCTGGACGAGCAGTCTCCGTGAGCACCTCAAGCTCGCCGACGCTATCTCCTTGACCAAACTCGGCCCGAGCGGTCACACCACCTCCCTTTCGTTCTTGCACAAGGCGTAGGCGTCCATTGAGAACGATGTAGATGGCTTCGCTTTCATCACCTTCGTGGAATAGCACTTGTCCAGCATTGACCTGAACCCATTCCAGAGCAAAGTCGATATGCAGAATGAGGCGGGGAAGGATGTTCGTCAGCCTCTTGGCCATGGTCAGAAGAACGATAGGATACCGATCAACGATTCGCTCAAGCGAGATGCGAGGAAGGAAGCCGACATAGACATCTGTCTTCGCAACGACGTCAATGAAGGACCTGTATGATGACACACTTCCGATATAGCCAGCCAGACCTCCCGGCTTAACAAGAGCAATGCTTCTGCGGTGCTTTGCTGGCGACGGTTTCTGTGTTTCCACCCGATCCCGTGCAGCTTCAGTGCGTGCCAGGTTCGGGAACGATCCCATCTCGGATGGATCTGGGGACGAAGAATGCTCTTGGAACGAATCAAACTCGTCGGACTGCAGAATGTTGTGCGTGTCCTCATCGCCAGTTGTGCCAATATCCAGGAAGCCATCGACAACGTAATACAAGCCAGGATTCCTTTCTCCTTGCTCCACGAGAACGGAGCCTTTGGGAAAGAAGACAATCTCGACCTCATCCTTCATTTCATGGGCCAAGGCTTGAGCGTTGGGCGGCGCGTGAAGAGCCATTCCACCAGATGTCACCGACTCGGTCTCCCCATCAGCCGAGCCATCATAGGGACCCATGAAACCAAACGCGTTGTTTTGGGCGTAGTACGCCTTTGATCGCCGCTGATCCAAAGACACGAGCCTGGGGGAGCCTTCCATAGACTCTGGTTCTCGAGACGCGCTTCCATTAGAGTTCAAGCCAAGAGACTTAAACATACATTCTAGGATGGAAGCGCGGAAGATATTGTCCTCGTCGACGGATTCTCGTGGGTCAATGTTTATGCGACCATGTCTTCTCGAATCGAAGGGATCGTTGAAGAACCGATCGTCCATAGGATTTGTGCCTTGACGTCGCATTGGGGTCCCTGGAGACAAGGGCCCGGCACCACGCGCCAATTGGATGTTGGCTAACAAGTCCCCTGGGCTCGGGGTATGCGGCGAAGCACGTTCGCGTGGCGGCGCGATGGTATTGGTGACTAACGAAGTCGGTCGTTGCTTGGACATAGATTGCAACACAGCTTCCTTTCGGAGAGTTGTGCTTGACCTTCGACGACGGGTCGCAGCAGAGTTGTGAAGAGCAATGCCCTTTGTCTCTTCTCCCTCTCCTGTGCGTTCCCTTTCCCGATTAAACTTTTCCTTCAACCGTGCCAGTGCGTCACCGCGCAAGATGTTGGGTAACTGGCACATGGTGTACTTGATCATGCTCTTCTCAGTCTGCAAAACCTCACTGGTCAACCCAAGGTAGTTGAATGCTTGAGAGAGGGTGACTCTCTGGAATCTTGAAAGGATAACATGAACAATGTGGGAAGTTGCCTTTGGGTAGATCTTGATGAGGCGTCGAAAAGCACTCGCAGGAATAATCGCGATAGTTGTATCAACAGTTGCACGAGCAATGATGTCGGGGTGGGCCGAACCAGATGTCGCCCTTTTAGGCATGGGAGGTCTTGTTGAAGAGGGAGGGCTGGATCCATCGAGCGACATGGGAGGAATGGCGGCAGTTGCCCCGGTGCCAAAGCCAGGATTGCCGTGCCCGTCTTGCTTTTTTGCCTCTGTGTCCATGCCATCGCGGGCATGAGGAGTGCCTGGCATTGACATGTGAACATCAGAAGGGACATGAGACATGTGATCCTTTGAGAAGGTTGGATGTCGAAGGCCGCTACTCTTGGCGGGATGCTCAGGTGAATCGTCCTCGTTTGACCGTAACCTCACGTCTTCTGTAAACAAAGACATGATGGAGAAGATCGAAGACATGGGAGCACCGTTGCGAACTTCTGTCAAAAGCTGGTATGTTTGCTGCCTGGGGGCAACCTCATCCTCGTCAGACGAGTCCAGGTCAAGGTTTCCTCTAGATGCAGCAGCTGCGCGAGGCCCACGTCCTGACTTGACAAAGATTTCCACAAGTCCATCAACGACGATGCAGAAACCTTTTTCTTCCTCAAGGTTGATGGTCTCACCGGCAATGAGTTTCCTCGTCTGCATGCTTCGAGTCAACTCGTGGAAGACTGGCCGCTCGAGGTAGCCGAATATCTTGATGGCACTCAAGAACTCGTCCAAGTAGTTTGCCAAGCCCGACTTGGTGCCGTCATCGTGTGTATCCGGGAACAAGTCGATTTCCGGCTCCTTGCGCTGTGGCTCCGGCGGCAGACGCGAGTACATATTGAGGATGCGGTACCTGACGACCCAACTAACGGCCGAGACAACGCCCGCCATGATGAACATGAGCGTGGTAGCATTCATAGTGACTGTCCAGCTGGTTGAAAACAGGTGGTACAGAAAGGAGGGGATATTAATCGTTGCGATTCGAATCACCCAGTAAAGGATGGTCGAGACAATGTGGAAGGTGAACCAAATCAGCCAACCAAAGAACCCAAGCCAGCTGGAGGGTTCCTGGGCGGCTGTGGCGGGGACGGTGCTCAAGAGAGAGGGTGCCGAAGCTGCGGAGGAGCTGCTGAGGGCATGGGCGACGCTCTCCGAGACGACGCCGGCCACGCGGGCGGCATTTGATGGATCAGATGCCATGGCTGAAGATGAGGCTGCTGCGCATTATTGCGTAGCATCCTGGAGGTGAAGAGCCGCGTGGAGCGGAGGGGGGTTGAGAGAAGGGAGGAAATTGGAGGCGGCGAGGTTTTATGTGGAAAGGGAAAAAAAGGTCCGCGTGGCTGCTTCCTGCAAAAGCCCAGCTTTTAGCTTGTGATAAGAGAGCTCCAGTGGAGCTCGACTGCCGAGGTTTGGCCGGTCACCCCCACCAGCCACTAATAAATCTGCCCATGTGCTGCGTGGAGGGGCTGTCCGCCTCTGCCGTCACTTTTGCTTCTGTAATTAGGCCTCTTTTTCTTTTATTAGCTGCGTTACGCTTTGAAAGAAACAAGAGATCCCACGTTTTTCTTGACGATCAGTTAGCGCGAGCAGTATACCGGACTCCTTGGTGCTGAAACAGACGGTGATAGCCTGTTTTTCGCTTGCGCCAACCTGCCTCGTTCCGCGCCTCCGTCTCGCTTGATCATGACCTCTTGAGCAAGACCCTGCGACCACTTCCCAGATGCCCTTTGCGCAACTCGTCCTCGGCAGCCCCGGCTCTGGAAAGAGTACCTATTGCGATGGCAGTAAGTCTTCTATGGCCATAGCCTCGATACATGTATTCTAACCAGCTCAGTGCACCAGTTCCTGGGCGCCATTGGGCGTGCGTGCTCCGTCGTGAATCTCGATCCCGCCAACGACCACACAAACTATCCCGCGGCGCTCGACATTCGCAACCTAGTCAAGCTCGAGGAGATCATGAAAGATGACAAGCTGGGACCAAACGGCGGCATCTTGTATGCTTTGGAGGAGCTGGAGCACAACTTTGAGTGGTTACAAGAAGGACTCGAGGAGTTTGGCGAGGATTACATTATCTTTGACTGCCCTGGACAGGTGGAACTATACACGCACCACAACTCGCTACGGAACATATTCTACAAATTGCAGAAGATGGGTTTTAGGGTTGGTTAACTCTGCCTCTTAACTGCCATAGGTCGCTAACCGCTCACAGCTCGTCTGCGTCCACCTCTCCGATTCGTTCTGCCTCACACAACCCTCACTATACGTCTCCAACGTCCTCCTCTCCCTCCGAGCCATGATTCAGATGGACATGCCACACGTCAACATCCTCTCCAAAATCGACAAGGTCTCAGAGTACGAGGATCTTCCCTTCAACCTCGAATACTACACCGACGTCGACGACCTGACATATCTGACACCACATCTCGAGGCTGAGTCGCCTGTCTTGAGAAGCGAAAAGTTTGGCAAGCTCAACGAGGCGATTGCGCATGTGATTGAGAGTTATGGCCTCGTGCGGTATGAGGTGCTGGCTGTTGAAAACAAGAAAAGCATGATGCACATCCTTCGGGTGATTGATCGCGCTGGTGGTTACGTCTTTGGCGGTGCCGAGGGAGCCAACGACACAATCTGGGCGGTAACAATGAGGAGCGAGGCGTCTATGCTGGACGTCCAAGATATTCAAGAGCGCTGGATCGACCAAAAGGTGGAATATGACCAGCTGGAGCGCGAGGCCGAGGAGGAACAAGCCCGCATTCAACAGGAACAGGCCATGGACATTGAGGAATCTCAGCCTGCTGCTCCAGCGGGCGCCATGGACCCAGACTTTGGGGACATGTCGGTACCAGAGGATAGTGGGATCAAGGTAGTTAGAAAGAAATGATACCCGCTCAGCCATCTGCGTCGTCCATGTCCTCGTCGCTTGAGTCGTCTGTGATGTCGAGGACCATTTCGTCCTGGCTCTGAAGTGTGCTGGTGAGTGACGATTTCGCGCCTGTCTCTTCCTTTGCTGCGAGGATGAGTCTCTTTGCCTGGCGAATGGCTTCTTCTTCGGCCTTGCGGATCGTGCCGCTGACGCGCACGACGCGAAATATGCACGCTCTGCCGTCCCTGACTGGGACGCGATTCATAAAGGTCAAGGTCGACCACAGCATCTGGTAGTGAACCCTGGAGCATCGTATGATGAATGTCGAAGTAGCCAGGGAGAGATATTTCACTGACACGGGCGTGAGAACGAGCAACGTAGTTCAAGTCAAGGAGAACTGCTCACCTGAAATGCCTCCTAGTGCGCCAGATCCGTAGTCGCCAAACAATGCCGCGATCTCAGCTCGGATACCCCTGAGCAACAGCTGAGGCGTGAGCTTCTCGATGGTTGGCTGGTGATGAACCACGAGGTTTGGCAGGTTGGACTTGACCGCCTTGGCAGTATCTGGTGGATAAACGATGTTGACGAGAAGGTATCTCTCTTTTATGCGTACCATGATGGTTTGATTTTGACAGGGAAACGCGTCAAGTTGATGAAGGTGTTCAGAGGTTGAATCTTGAAAGCCGAGAAAGAAGAGCTTGTGAATGCTAAATTGGCTTCGGTGATGGGGGCCCATAAATCCCGGATCAGTGGGGCCGTGGACCTTGCCCCGCCATTATCTTGATGATAATCGATTCTACCATTACTTGCAACCTCACGTTATTCCAAACATTGGTTTGAATATTTCGATATCCCTATCCAATACTCAAAAGACACTCTTAGATCTCCTCAAACAGTCTTTACAGTTGTCATCATCTATTGTGTCTCGCCATGGCTTCCGGTCCTCTAAAGGCCGCCCTTCTCATCGTCTCAACGACAGCCGCCCAAGATCCTTCTGCAGATGCTTCAGGCCCAATTCTCTCCCAGGTTCTAAAAGATGAGGGCAATGGGAAGTGGGAGGTTCAAGACACCAAAATCGTCGCCGATGATATACTCGCGATTCAGCGGCAGATAACAGCTTGGGCTGACGGGCCGGACGGTATCAACCTCATCGTCACGACTGGAGGGACTGGTTTTGCAACTGGAGATGGAACCCCAGAGGTAGGACTCGAGACTTTCTCAATAAGCTACCATGATGTTGATACAACGATAGGCGGTTGCTCCTCTGCTGCACAAGCACGCTCCTGGTCTTGTGCACGGGATGCTTGCGGCCTCTCTGGCAGTCACCCCATGTGCGTTATCTCGAGAAATTATTTGACTAAAACCGAAACTAACTAGATGATCAGTCGCAATGATGTCGCGTCCAGTCGCGGGAGTTCGCAACCAGTCCATCATCGTCACCCTACCTGGTTCACCCAAGGGTGCTAGGGAGAACCTCCAGGCCATCGTCAAGACCCTCCCACATGCTTGCCTCCAGGCCTCAGGGGCCAATTCAAGAGCTCTTCACTCTGGTGGAGTCAAGAAGCTAGAGAAGGACGCGGGGCTTGCAGGTGGAAACCCTCAGCCTGCTGGCCAAGGACATGGTTGCCGCCACCATCACGGCCATGGTCCCGGCCACGGCAGTCTTGTCAGGCACACGACCCCAGGCTCTACCCTATCCAACGACCCTGCACTAGGCCCCTCACGTCGACATCGTGAATCTCCTTATCCGATGCTGCCTGTAGACGAAGCCCTAGCGTTAATCACCGAGCACACCCCTGACCCGGAAATCATTACGGCGCAAGTCGATCAGTCAATAATCAACTCGGTCCTAGCTGAGGACGTCAGAGCGAGAGAGAACGTACCAGCCTTCCGCGCCAGCATCGTGGACGGATATGCCGTTGTAGCTCCTAAAAATGGTGAGCTCAAAGGCGTCTTCCCCGTTACTGCCATATCTCATGCCGCACCTGGAGAAACTGGGGCGTTGAAGGAGGGAGAGCTCGCCCGGATCACTACCGGCGCGCCTCTGCCTCCTGGTGCTACCACGGTCGTCATGGTCGAAGACACGGTTCTCAAGACAATGTCAGAGGACGGAAAGGAGGAGAAGGAGGTGGAGATCCAAGTCGAAGGGGTCAAGGAGGGAGAGAACATCCGCGAGGTCGGAAGTGACATCAGGGAGGGTTCCGTTATCCTCAACAAGGGCGAGATGATCAGCGGAGTGGGCGGCGAAATCGGCCTTCTCGCCGCCGTCGGCGTTTCAGAGGCAAAGATCTATCGCCGGCCGGTGGTGGGCGTCTTGTCCACCGGCGACGAGATCGTCGAGTACAACCGCCCGGGCGACTTGAAGCTGGGCGAGGTACGCGACACGAACCGCATCACGCTCATGTCAGCCGCCAAAGAATGGGGCTTCGACGTCGTGGATCTCGGCATTGCCAGGGACAAGCCCGGATCGCTCGAGGAGACTCTCCGGGATGGCCTTCGTCGAGCAGACATTCTCATCACGACCGGCGGCGTCTCCATGGGCGAGCTGGATCTCCTCAAGCCCACCATCGAGCGGGCTCTAGGCGGCACCATCCATTTTGGACGCGTTGCGATGAAGCCTGGGAAGCCCACGACCTTTGCCACGGTGCCCGTCAAGGATAACTCGGGGCAACGCGTGTCCAAGGCCATATTCTCACTTCCTGGCAACCCAGCGTCGGCTCTCGTCACTTTCCACGTTTTCGTGCTGCCCTCGCTTCACAAGCTGTCTGGTGTATCGCCCGCTGGCCTTCCCAAGGTCCCGGCTGTCGTTTCCCATGACTTCCCCCTGGATCCTCGACCCGAGTATCACCGCGCAGTCGTGACTGTAGGCAAAGATGGTTTGCTCTCGGCTACCAGCACGGGTGGACAACGCAGCTCAAAGGTAGGCAGTCTGAGGTCAGCCAACGCCTTGGTGTGTCTACCCAGCGGAAGGGGCAAGCTGGAAAAGGGCTCCAAAGTTGACGTGCTGTTGATGAGCCCTCTTCACAGTGTATAGAGAGGAATCTGGGAGCTGCAATGGGTCAGTCGGCGTGTTGTACTACCAAAACCGTTCAATGTCATGAGAACTTATGATTGATCAAAGCATCTAAGGCACACCTGCCTGAACATAACCCCTATTTTATAACATTGTTAAATCCACCTCGTGATGTACACTTCTGCCTCCAAAGGATACTGGTACAGCCAAAACGCATCCACCCGAGCCAATCTTCCAAACGCCTGACCAAATATTATTGGCGCAATGCATACACGCGCTCCATCTCTGCTGGAACACAAAGTTGACGCCGGCTGCGAGACTGCCGGACTTGATTCATGTCTAAGGGGTAGGGGGCTTAGGTGCTCTCGCCGAACGCCTTGGCCTTGCTGGAGACAAGGAGGCCGATGATGAGACCGAACAGGCCGAGGACGGAGCTGAAAATCTCGATGACCAGGATCTTGACGAAGCTGCAACACATTAATAAACGCTCCACAGGGACGCATCGCGACGAGGTCGACATACAGAGAAGGATCGGCGGCGTCAGCCAGAGCAGCACCGCTGCCGTTGATACCAACGGCGACACCACAGACAAGGTTGCACATGCCGACAGTCAGGCCGGACCAGAAGAGGGCGTAGCCGGTGTAGTAAGAGCTAGCAGAGTAGAGCTCGGCGCCACTAACACTCTCCACCTTGGCGGAGAAGACGATGGCCATGATGACGCCGTAGATGGCGACGACCTCGCAGAAGATGATGGAGATGAGGTTCTTTGTACGGATGCGAGGCGCCTTGACACCCGCACCGAGGATAGTTGAGCCGGTAATGAAGATGCCCCTACGCAACATGTTAGAGTCGTTGATGGTGGATTGCTATCCATGGATGTTGGGGAGACGCACCATGCGGCGCCGACGACAGAGAGGCCGATACAAAAACAGATGCCCAGACTCGCCCAGGCATAAGGCGAAACGGACTCGAGAAACGCGCCGACATCGAAGGACTCGCCGTTACCGGTAAAGAGCATGTCTAGACGTGGCAATCATGGTCAGCAGGTATCCTAATCTCGAGTACCGTATCCCGGGAGGGCCATGGACGGGGTTTGGCGCGTACACAACAAGACGATGGTCAGAAACGACCAAATGCCGCCGACTCCATAGTAGAGACTCATCGCTGCGGCTCTATGCTTGTATTATTTCGACGATCCGGAGGGGTTTCGTTGGCGATAGCGGGCGTCGGCGAAGGTGGTTCTGTTCGAGCTTTCGGAGAGCTCCTGTCGAGAGGTACCTTGGAGCTATGAGATCCACGATGGCGATGCGTGTCCCAGGCCAGGCAACTCGGAATAATTGGGGACGACGTCACATGATGCGAGGCTGAAAGCGCGGGCTGCGGTGCTTAGTCATGGCCCGCCGTGCGCATCCTCCCCTCTCAACTTAGGCAAGCGAGTCTCGTGAACCTAGGCCTTGACAAACCACTATCCTCGCCTTTAAAAGCCGATATAATATTGCACGAATAAACCCTGACGCTACTCGACGACTGAAAATATGGCTACGGGCGCGCAATCTTTCTACGAGCTGTACCGACGGAGCAGGTACTGCGCCATGTTGCTAAGCGCTGCTATATGCGACAGCCAGAACTAACCTCGTTTCACCAGCATCGGCCTCGCTCTGACGGACACGCTCGACGATCTCATCAGCGATGAGCGCATCAACCCGCAGCTTGCCATGAAGATCCTAGGTAATTTTGACCAGGCCATCACGGAAGCGCTGCAGAAGAACGTCAAGGCGCGCCTCCAATTTAAGGTGGGTTGTCTACGCGGATGCTCTCTGCCTCGGGACAAGCTAACCAATTGTGCCCGCAAACAGGGAAGCCTCGATACCTACCGATTCTGCGACGAAGTCTGGACCTTTTTGATCAAGAACGTGACGTTCAAGATGGATAGTGGAAGTCAGTCTGTCACGGCCAACAAGGTCAAGATCGTGAGCTGCAACGCCAAGAAGCCCGGCGAGGGTCCCTGATCCGAGACGCACCGCGAACACGACGTTTGATTTTTCCGCACGCATGCGAGGACATACCGGCTATAGAATGGGAAACTGCCAAAGGGATGGGTGCTCTTTTATCTGCATTGGGACGGCGTTGGGATCATGATTCAAGCACAGATATATGATGGATATTCAAGCAATGGTGGAGGGTTTAGCTGGGAACTGTGTCGTCTTTTGGAGGAGACAGCGGCCACTCGGTCCATGCACTGGGAAACGGGATTCTATTTCGAGATACTTGCAGAATTCGCAAGCGAAAAAAAATGGAATTATGATTTACTTTGCCCTGTGTTTTGTTCAGAGGCCAGAACATGACGCAAGTTCATCGTCCTTCCCCAGACTGAGGCTGGCGCCGATCTAGGGAGCGCTACAGCACCCTCCAATCCCCCAACAGCGCCCTCTCCCCACTAAACCTAGCCTCAGCCTCTATCCGGGGCGCCAAGTCGACAGATCCATCATCATCAGGGGCCGTCCGGGCATCCAATCTTCACCAAGAAGCCCAGCAGCATCCGAAGCCTCCGACCCCAAAAAGCAGCAATGCTCCGTAAACGCCAGCCAGCAGCTTCACAACCGACTTCTCCTCCTTCTGCAGCAGATAAGCCTTGCACCGTAGACGAAATGGCGCTGTCCAGCACGCAGTCGCAGTGGATCTTGTTTGCTGTTGCGAGCGGTGCTTGTGCTGCTTTCAATGGAGTCTTTGCCAAGTTGTACGTGCTCTAGTCTATGATCTTTCAACCGTCTAGTGATTGGTATCGGTTGAGGTTTCTCCAGAGCAGATGAGGCTGTTGGGACAACCATCAAGTTGAGGTGACACCTACTAAACAAATATCAGGACCACGACGCAACTCACCACCACCTTGTCCGACAAGATCGCCCAAATCCTCGGTCTATCTTCCGTCGAGCACATAGTTGAATATGTCGTCCGTGGTGTAAGTCCTCCTCTCCCATCTCATGCTCCTCCAAAGCTAACATCTACAGCTGTTTTTCGTCCTCAACCTCACATTCAACGGTGTCGTAAGTCCTTCTCATGCTTGTTCCCAACGAGCTAAACTCACAAACCATGCTCAGATGTGGACGCTCTTCACCAAGGCCCTCTCCCGCGGCACGTCCACCACACAGGTCTCCATCATGAACACGTCGGCCAACTTCATGGTCACCGCGCTGCTCGGCGCCGTCATCTTCTCCGAGGTCCTGCCTCCGCTCTGGTGGGCTGGTGCCGCACTGCTTGTCGTGGGCAACGTGATCGTGGGCAAGAACGACGAGGCAAGCGATGCGGGTGCTGCGGCGGCGGCAGAGGGGCCTGGCTATGTGCCTGTGCCAACAGAGGAGGAGGGTGCTGCGAGGAAGGATGACGAGGAGGAGGATGCCATTGACTTGAGGGGGTTGTCCGATGAAAGGTCACGATAGGCGCTGAACTACCTGATATCCGCTGTTCGGGGACGTACGTAACTTGGAGAAACAGTGCAGGTGATCATATATGAGTTAGATGTCGTCTAAAATGACGCTCAAGATGTTTCAAGATCATAGATCTACATTCACCCAACGCCAGCGCAAGATCCTCGTTTCCCTCTACAGTACCAAGATACCCAAGATCTAGGAACCCACATGCTCAAACTACCGCCGACTCTCCAGCTCGACACCTTCGTCTCCAACGTCTTCGTCCCCATCCAGGATCTGCCCGCCTCTTCCGGGCGGACGATCTCCATCAGACGAATCACTGAGATGGATCCGGCCGCCAGAATACGTCGAGACCTTGCCCGAGACCCAATTGCCCGCCCTTCGGAACAGATTCCATAACTGTTCCTGTCCCTCGTTGATGCGGTGGTCGTCTTTGGGGTTCTCAGCTGCTTCCACCTTGAACTGGTATCTTAAGCAGTCCTTGACGGTTACCAGACCGGTGAGTTTGCCGTGGTACTCGATGAGGATGACTCGAGGACCGATCTTGCGGAAGAGCTCCATGACGGTCTCGAGAGGAAGTCTCGGGTGAGCTGTGACGGGTGTAGAGTCGACATAGCGGCTAAAGTCGAGGGTTGAAGAGGTGGATGAGTCTCCATGCGCGGCTCCTGTCGTGATAGATGTACCCGAGGCATTCGCAGACGACGGCGCAAAGACACATCTTGTCGTCTCGGGTGCTGGCACTCCCCGGCTCATTCTATCAATGGCGTATCGCAACTCGATGCTTCCAATGTAGCCAATGAGAACCTTTGTGTACTTATCCTCGACCACCGGGAAGCCTTGGTATCGATCGTCGGCCAGTAGACCTTGGACCTCGCCCAGCGTGAGTCCATAAGCCGGCAGGTACACAACAGACGTCCTCATGACCTGAGAGACGGGAACTCCAAAGTTGTGTTCCTCTTTGTTGTCAAGGAAAGGAAAGCCGCTGAACCATATCATGCGGTCAGCGATGCCTCCCTTGCCAAACAGCTCGCTGACGGCTTTGGTGACGCCGACGACAATCATGGTAGGCAAGATGTAGTTCAGAGCGCCTGTAAGCTCAAACATGATGACCACGACTGACACGGTGATGTGCATGATACCGCTCAGTGCAGCAGCAGCCCCCAGCAGGGCATATGTGCCGGGCGTAATGCATGGCTCATCAGGCTTGCACGCGGAGAAGAAGACGCTGGAGGGGTTGGCCTCATGGATGAGCTGCACAATGATGCCCACGGTCCTTCCAAACGACGCCCCGACAGCCATCGAGGGGACAAAGATACCAGCGGGCACCTTGCACCCGTAGGACAAGACCACGAGGAACACTCGCAAAACTGTGGCTAGGAACAGCGACATAAGGTTCCAGTAGCGACTATCGGGGTCACAAAGCCCATGATAAGTGTCCGCTTGCTTGCACTCGGAGAACAGAATCTCCATGCTCTCCGTCATGTCGATCCTCAAAAAGGCGTTGGGATAGGCGATAATGGCAGTGCCTGCTGCCAGAAGCGTCGCCTCAAGGATAGCGTACTCTTTCAAGTACTTTTTGCGAAACGCCTGAACCCTCAGATTCCACTTGATCACAAAGGCTCCATAGAGACCTCCAAAGATGCCGATGATGACGTAGAAGAGCAGCTCGAAGAAATGCCAGTCGTTCTTGTACTCGACCTGAAACATGACAAGCTGGCCTGTCCTAAAAGGATTCATGGCGGCGAGGACAGCCGTCGCAACCAGAGCGCAAAAGTAGCTGCGCCATAACGTCTTTAGGGGAAAGTGGTTTGACATCTCCTCGAGCGAGAACAGCACGCCTCCTATAGGGCTGCCAAATGCAACAGCGACACCAGCAGCGGCCGAGGCGCTCAGGAACTCGCGAGTCTTGGAGGCATTGCGCTTGTACTTGTCAAACAGTCTGGATATGACGTTTCCAGTACACACGGCGTAGTGTACACTGGGGCCCTCCTTGCCGACCGACAGGCCAGACGCAATTGCCAGGGGGAGGCAGATGGACTTTATGATCAGAGTCCACCAGCCGAGGAAGCCTTTCATGACGAATCCGGCAATGATGCATTTGATCTCGGATATACCTGAGCCAGCTGCGTAGGGTGCAAACGACTTTACCAAAGTGCCCGCGACAAAGGCAAAGAAGGTCTAGGCACGTCAGCTATCGGTCAGGAAAGGGGGTAGGTGGAGGCATACAGCGAAAACAAAGTAAATGACATAATTCATGGGCTCGAAGCCTGTCCATCTATGCCATTGCTCACAGCCTGCCGAGATGTCAGTATCCAGAGGGAGGCATCAGGTCGCAACACCAGCTTACCATTCTCCTCTCCCCAGCAGCAAAAGTTCTCGTTCAAGTAGAAGCCGGTCTCGCAGTAGCCCATCTTGACATCAGAGAGCCACTCGGTGATGATGTTGAGAAATGCCGCATTCAGGCCAATCGCCGCTCCGATTATGGTCACCACAATCCAAGCTTGCGCCGCATCGTAGCTCTTCCATAGATGATATCGCCAGCCGGGCTGACCCTTGTCGTACAGGCCGACTGCCTGCCTCTTCCGGGCCTTGCGCTTGGCCTGCTCTCGCGCCGCATCCTGGACCCAATCTGTCGGGCTGAAATCAGTATTGAAAGTTCGCGGTTCGGGTTCGATCGTGGAGAGACTGCGCTTCGCGTACCTATTGTGGTAAAGTCCTATAACCGTCAGCCAAAGCTCCCTGTGCATGATACAGCAGCAGCTTACCTCGTATCTCTTGATTTCTGCAATCTCCTCCTCTATCAAAGCTGCCCCAGTGGGAGCGGCATTGCGCTCGCCATTCTCTACGTTGGTAAAGACCGACGACAGCCGGGTGACCACCGAGGGACGTCGCTCTGGCCCTGGAGGCGCCAGGCTGAAGGATGATAATCGCCGGTTCATGGCTGAGCAACCATTGTCGCGGGAAAGGATGACACCGCCAAAGTTGAGCTTGCGCAGAGTCAATGCAGGCGTCGAGAGGTGAGATTATGCTGGTCAAAGTAGGAATAAATCGTTTTCGCTGAGGGGATAACAGAGTCTAGTTGGTTGTAAGTTCAGTGTCATACTAATGCGCCCACTGAAGGCTGATGGCCAACATGTGGCTGTCTCCAGCCACAGGGGGGATCGCGTTTAGTGGTTGCAGCATCGCGTCCACTGCGCTCTGCGATTCGCGCCTCAACTTGACCCAGGAATACTACTATGGTTTATATGCCCATAAGCCACATCTTTTGAACCAGCTCGAGCCTTGGTCAAAACACTTGTAATACTTCTACATTAGCTTTCATATCAGACTTACTTGGTTTCTTGGGGATCCAAAGGCACAATCCGTCTATTGAAGCCAGCTAAGCATCCATCAATAGGTAGGTAGGTCCCTCATTCCAAGACGAAGCCCTTCATCTTTGTTGTCCGGATATCTTCTACAGCCCGTCATCCCGTCGTGGTTATTGTATCATTTTGGTACTGGCTTTCATTATGCACGGCTGCATTTTCTGTGCTGTTCTTTTTTCCCTTGCATTGGCATATCCATGCTCCCGTCAACTATAGTCCTCGACCATCGTTTGCATTCAGGCCATAAACACTTCTAACCTCTTCAGGCTCTCGTCATCTTCTCACTAAACACATCCTCATCCTTCAACATTCCCATCATGCCTTACAACACCACGGCTATCCCTCCTCGAAAGGAGCCCACTGGTCAAACTCAGCTCCCACGTAAGTCTTCCCCCATACCCCCGGCTTCTCTCCACAGATCCTAACGCCGATGCAGTCTCAAGAGTAAAGAAAATCATCGCTCAAGATTCCGAAATCGGCATCTGTTCCAACAATGCAGCTTTCGTCATAACCCTCGCTGCTGTGCGTTCTCCCTTCCTAGCGTAGGTAGCCAGCACACATCTGACCGTCATTAGGAAATGTTTGTCCAGCACCTCGCAGAAGAGTCTCATACCCAGGCCAAGCTCGACCGCAAGCCTCGACGAAACATCCAGTACAGAGACGTCGGTAAGCTCACTCTTTATTCGTGTCCTCTGCGTCGAGTCCGTAGATGCTAACATCCCCAGCCAGCGCCGTCTCGCACCAGGACAACCTCGAGTTCCTCGAGGATATTGTGCCCAAGACAGTCCCCTACAAGAAGATCAAGGCCTCTGCGCAGGCGACCCAGACACGTCTCCGCGGCGAGACCATTGCCCAGGCCAACGGCACCGGCAAGGCCCTCGTCAACGGCAACGCAGCCGGAGCTGGGTCACATCCACGCGCTGAGGAGAAGCAAGATGATCCAAGCATGCAGCTGGAGCTGGAGATGAGGCAAGCGTCAGGGACCAACCGAGACGGCGATGTGGCCATGACTGGCTAGTTGCAGACGGTGCTTTGTGAGGGCGGAGAGCATCAACAAACGGCACATGCTACGGCTTGGGCATCAGAGGAGACGGCACGGTAGCATCAAGATCAGCTAGAGAAGGGAAGGGGTTAATTTGCAAGTTATTCACCAACACCGCTTCTGTATAGGTCATTTAAAGCTTAGCTGGCTGCAAGCAAATACGGTGTATCCATTCCATCATGATCTTTTCTCAAGCCCCCACGCCTAGACCAGATACACATGACAGATCTCACACAATGCTGTGACGAGAATGCAATTATTCCTCCATAGCATCCGCGTGGAACCCCGAGGGCAGACGACCCTCGTTCAGCTCCTTCTCCAGCGCAATAATCTCCTGCAAGCTCGTCGCCTTCTTGATGCGCTCCTGTAACCGCTTCTTCTCCGCGTCCGTGAGCTTTATCCGCGACAGCTTCGAGGGGCCTTCTGAGTCGCCAGCCGAGACGCTGAAGTTGGTGGTCTTGATGCCCATGATCTGCCACGATCGTTAGATTCGCTCGCCTTTGGGGATTCGCGCCTGGGGTTCGTACCTTGGAGGCCAAGGCCGTGGGTTCTTCCGCAGTTCCAAACAGCTCCCGCGCCTGCTCCCTCTCCGCCTCCTTCACCTTTTCGTAGTCGAGAAATCGCACCGAGGGGCATCTCCAGAGCACCCAGTATCGGTAGTTCTAGCCGTCGAGGTCAGCAAGAGGATGCCCGCCTGATAGTCCTTGGTGGAAACTCACCTCCTTCTTGGAGACGGGGTTGTCTACCAGCACCAGGTGCGTCAGTCGCACAAATGACTCTAGCGCGTCCAGATCCGCCAGCTCTGCCAGGTTATTCGACGACAGCACCAGGTTGGTGAGGTTGGGAATGGCCTTGGCCACCGAGGGCTGGATGCTCGAGACGCGGTTCCGCGCCAGGAGGAGGGTCGTTATGCGCGGCGACAGGGGAAAGTTGCCCAGAACCTGAATGTCATTGTCGGTAAAGTCGATAGCGTCGTGAGGCTTTTTCGATATTCAGCTAACCGTGGTCCTGCGACACTCGCACAAAAATAAGAAGAGGGCACAACTTACGCCAGCAACACCCAAGTTCTCAATGACGGGAATTCGGTGTCCTGTTTACGCCGCAAAGACGATGGTATCAACTCTGCGCTCCTACGATCAAAAGTGTAGCATCTGCTCTTTTCAAAACGCACCTCGGAGATCAAGCTCTCGCTCCTTGAGAGGGTTGAGATAGGATAAAGAATCCCGGATGAGGTCGGCGGTAAGCCGCATCTTGGATATAGGGCCGTTACCTCGGGGTCAGATATGAGAGTGTTTCGGTTGCAAATATGGGTTCTGTCGTGTTCGGGAGGGTCGTTCGTGGTGGGATACCGAGTTTCGACGGAGGTTGGTGGAGGGTCAGTTTGTTTGATGGCAAGGCTGATGATCTTCACAAGGCGGAGGGGAAATTTTGGTGTTGCATATGTGGCTGGAGCTAAAATGTCAAGCCTCAACCTGAAGTCAGCCACACCCAAACAGATGTGAATAGTAATTGAATTGAGAACATGGAACAACAACGACAGCTATGTAAAGCTATGTAAAGCTGGTTAACCTAGAAATCTACATCACAATGCTATGGTTTACTTCTTATCATTCCAAGCTTGAAGAATCAATGTCGCGCGGGTGTCCACCATATAACACTCAGTCAATAGTTCGCAACGTATCATGTTCAACCTCTATCCAGTGTCGTACGCCTAGCAATTACAAAGTCCTAGCCCTTGGCCTCTCGATAAACTCCGGTTCGACGCATCCAATTACGTCCCAATTCTATTGAAACACAAATACAACACCCATCCGGTCCACCGAAACGCTCATGGTATATGGGTACTCCATAAGTGCCACGTCCAAGATAGAATCCATGTGCGACTGCAGCAACTGCTGCTGCTGGACAGAAATAACCGTCGACCGCGGCGGCCGCGCACCAGATGACTTTGCTTTTGGCCCGGAACCCGCGTTAGGGGCTGTTGGGGCTTGCCTGGGGAAGCGCTCCGAGTTCAGCGTCAGCGCCGTGGTAGGATGCGACGTCGTATATGTCGGCTTGGGCGAGTCTGGTGAGAGACCGCTGTAGATGAAGGAGCTCTCCATCCGAGAGAGATCCCAGAATCGCAGTCTCTTGTCTGAGCCGCCTGTGACGACAAAGGCATGCCTGACATCCCTCGAATCATCTGCAGTCGCTGTTCCCACGATCATCGCTCGAACTCCTCGATCAGCATTTGCCGTCTCGTTGGGCTCGATGTTGGTGGCATATCGCCCAAGCATGCCATCCCGCTTGTCTTCGTCGACGTCCCACGCTTCATATCCCTTGAGGCCATCCTTACTGCCGCCGGTTCTATAGATTTCACGGCAGACCGTC
This sequence comes from Fusarium zealandicum, assembly GCA_013266195.1. Taxonomy (NCBI): domain Eukaryota; kingdom Fungi; phylum Ascomycota; class Sordariomycetes; order Hypocreales; family Nectriaceae; genus Fusarium; species Fusarium zealandicum. The sequence goes on along the minus strand of JABEYC010000645.1, from coordinate 8,334 downwards.
TTCTCCAGATCCCACACCGTGACTTCTCCCTGGCCTGTTCCGCCTGAAATGCATATCCATTTTCCCCGACCCTTAGTAGGATGAATGCAAATCCTGTAGATGGATCCCTTTCCTGGCAGACCCCAGCCCTTGAGTCTCATCTTGAACCGCAGATCCCAAAGGTCAACCACGCCATGCGAGGTTCCAACGCAGAGCCAGTTCCGCTTCCGGTCGACACAGAAGCAGGTGGGCGTCCCGTGATGAATCGGATTCTCGAGTACATACAATAGGTTCATTGTTCTCAGGTCAATGCCCAGGATCCTTGAGCGATTGGTGGCGATAACAAGGATCGAGTTCGAGTCTTGTCTAAAGTGCTCGCACCACACGGCAAACTCGTCATCGGGGAGCTGATACTCGCGTAGGACGCGGAGTTTCCCATACTTCGTGACTCCACTGGAAGAAACCGTATCAACCTTGACGACGTGGACGCTGCCGTCAACTGCACAGCTCACAAAGCAATGTGAGTTCTCGATGAAGCAAAGAGCTACCACGCGTGCACCATCACCATGCTTATGTATCTGTCGAGAGCGGTGCGTGATGTTCCGCTCCAGTCGTGCTGTATCCCACACCCTGACTGTCCCATCGTCACCGCCCGTGATGAAGAAGACGTGATCAGGAGATGGTACCACTCTGTTGATTGGTCCTCTATGCTCGCCAAATGTTGCCACGAGCTGTCCTTCAGGCTTCCAAGGGTCTTCGCCTGGCTGCATGCTAACGCGGTTCGCCTTGCTCCTCTTTATTGGCGTGACGATAGGTCCAAACTCAATGACATCGCGAGGGAAATTATCCACAAACATGTTGTCGAGCATTTTCTGGATGTTGGGATCGGTTCCTTCGTAGCTGTGCCTCGATATCTTCGGGCGCGAACTCTCGTCTTCGTCCCCATCGGAAGCTGCCGGCTTGCTAGGCGCCGCTTGAACAAAAGGCCCTTCAACTTGGCCAAATGCATTGGCATCTGTAGTGCCAGTTTGTGCAATCGACTTATTCCTGTCTTTGCGATCGAGCAGGCTGAGGGCGCTCGCCTGATTCCGCACGGTTCTCCTGGAGGCATAGGGCTCTTCCTGGACAGACACGTCGTCATCCCCTGTGCCTCCCGCACGCACTGTTGACGGCGTTCTTGAGTGATTCTGGCCGGCGCGGGCCGGTGACAACAGCCGATGCGGCGAGCGAGGCCCAACACTCTGAACACGACGATGAGCACTAACCCTTTTTCGGCCGCCAGCTGCGTCGTCGATCGTCATCGAGGCATCCAAGAGGGCCTCAGCAATAGTGTATGGCTCTGTTGGAAGGTCCAAGTTGACGACGGCTGTCGGATCGCGAAGTGGTGCATCGTTAAAGAACACCGTCTGCGGAGTGACGCCCAAAGTCTTGAGAGAAGTGACGCCCGTGGGGTTGGAACCATCTGCGTTTGAAGCATCCCGTGCTTTCATCTTGCTTAAGCGCCAGATGAACTCCCTCAGAGCGTCAAGCTTCAGCTCATCTTCATGCTTGAGTCCCAGATTCCTCAGTTTCGCCAACCATTGCTCATCCTCATCATTTCTGGCCACCCTACCAACGGAGCTTGTAATCGGGTCTCGGGATGATCGGATTGTCAGTGAGTCTTTGGAACCGAACAGCGACCTAGATTGTTGCAATGCTTTCCAGTAGAGCCCACGCTCAGTCTTGAGTGCCCAGGTGATGGCTTGATCAAAAACGTTTCGAGATAGCGGCCTCCTCAGAGCGTCAAGAAGGTTCAGCTCCGAAAAGTCAGACAAGACTTCCACTTTCAGGAATGATTTCACAAGAGGAGTCAGGAGACACCTGACATCAGTGTCTTCCAAATATCTGGATGACATAGATAGGAATTCCGCAGCTGACTCTCGAATCCAAATATTTGGGTGCATCGTAAACCGGCTGATGAGGTCTACTAATTCCCAGACCTTTGGTCTTGATAGCAAGCCGAGTGCGGCGAGCTGAGCGAGCGAGTGGAGAGCTGCTTGCACTACGTACTCTTCGGGATCAGTCAAAGCTTGAATCATCAGAGGCAGCATGAACTCCTCGAGACTCGTGCTGCCGATGAAAGCAGCGATGCCCACAATCGTGTCAAAAAAGGCGCATTTGAGGGTCCAATCGCGGTCATTCAGATAGGTATTAAGATGGGTAAGGAGAACGTCGTTGGAGTGGTCGTCAAAGAACAGGCAGAGCTCGGGTACAGATGCCAGGAATGCTCGACGAACAGAAATGTCCGGATCCTCAACCAGCTGCTTTGTGTGACTCTCCAACACTTCAAAGAGTTGACGGCCGGCGTTATCGAAAACACTTTCAAAGTTTGCCTTGGCATCGGCTCCAGGCTCAACTTCGGGGTCTGAAATAGGTATTGAACCGTCAGCTCGGAGGCTTGATGCCATGTCAAGGAATCGCTGGGCAGTAGTCGCAAGACTACCTAAGCAGGAGGCGTAGGTCGCCCGTACCAGGGGGCTGGGTGTTTTCGACCGTGATCCCAAGGCTATCTCCATTCGAGGCAGCACGTACTCTACCAGCACATGGGAGTTGATTGGCGTAACCATCTGAACAAGCTGCAGAAGCTGGGTGATTGTCCGTATGGCGGCAATCAAGACCAGTTCTGTCTCGTCCGGAACCAGGAGAGTCATCAGATAAGGCAGTACCCTGTCCAGCTTGGCCTCATCGGTTAGCCGCTCTGAGAACGCCAGGAGAACATCGCATGCCCTGATCCTTGAAGAGGCACGGGCCGTATTCCTCATTTGTGACACGATCAGTGTCAGGAAGATTAGTGTCCCGTCGTCCTCAGGTGGCTCCAAAGCGGAGGAGACGGTGTGATCGTGGTTGGGTATACTGAGCTTGACAGGGAAATGAGAAAGGCTGAGTCTGGATGTCGGTTGCAGGGCATTTGATGTGCGCTTCTCAGACTGGTAGCCGAGAAAGTAAGAGATTTTATCGAAATCGTAGTAGACGCGGTCGATTCGATCGTCGGCTTCTCCCAGGTTCTTCAGAGCGCCCGACATGGGGCTGTTTCCCGATGACGGGTCAGTAATGAGATCCATATACTGATGAAGAAAGTTATAAAAGTAGTTTGGGAAGACTTTGCCCTTCCAAAACTCGAGATACTGTTCGGCAGAGTACCGCTTCTCCGGGTCAAGCTGAATCATGTGTGCTATCATATCGGCGACGTCCTTGTCCGAGATGACGCTCAGATGGGTGATGACAGGGTCGTACTCCCCACGGCGGTACTTGTACAGCTGCGCAAGACTAAAAAGCTCGGATTCTAGGAACATTTGGGCAATGACGCATCCAACGCTGAAGATATCCATGGCCCAAGTCATTTTGGCTTTCTTGGGAGGCGCCTCTCCAGACGCATAAAAGCGCTCGGGGGCGATGTAACAGGTTCTACGGCCCGACGTGTCGAAGAAATAGGAAAAGTCTCCTGGGTTATCGTCGGGGAGCATGACGGGCTTGAATGCAGACGAGAAGTCGGACAGATACAGCCAGTTCCAAGAGGTCACGAGGACATTTTGCGCCTTGATATCGCCGTGATAGACATCCCGCGCATGACAGTCGCGCAGAGAACAGAGTAGCTGAAAGGCCAGCCACTTCTTCTCGATATCCTCGAGGAACGGTCGAGTGCTCAGGCGGTCGTAGAGCGAGCTGTAGAGGAACTGGCGGACCAGATAACCGTTTGATTCGCTTTCGATGATGCGCTGAAATGCGAGGGCGTTGGGGACGTCGGCGAGGGCCTTTCGCTGTTCTACTGCTAGTCAGTAAATGCCAATATGCGCATGTGAAGGGCTCAGAACTCACCGATTATCTGTTTCTTGTACTTCTCAAGCTTCACCTCGGCGTACGGCTTGACGAGGACCTTGACGAGAACGAGACCATTCTCGTGCCGTCCCCGGATGGTCTTCATGAACCGCGCATTTCCGATGCTCTTCTCGTAGTGTACATCGCCCAGTTCCGAGGTATCGATGCCCGCAGAGCCGACGGACGGCGTTGCGAGAGAGAACCCTTGACCCATGGTTTAGCGGGGGGGGGTGCGTAGCGGGACGGTGACAGCTATCGGTCGAGGATGTACGGGGCAGTCGTCATCTTGGACGGGTGGGAGTGTGCGAAAGAGTCGTGTTCTTGTGAGTAATTCGTGGTAGTGTTCCGATGCGTTGAAGGTATGCTGATGCTCGACAGAAGAGTGCTCGTCTGGTGTAAATGTGTTGATGAAGCTCCCCAAGGACGTCATCCAGGAACTGTCTGGCAAGTGGTACCTGGTGAGCGCGGTACCTAGGCGGACCATTCCATTCACGCGATCTCAAAGTGGGGCGTCGCTCGACCACCGGGTCCTCATTGGCCATGTAGCAGCCTCAGGCACGCACCCTGAGCCTATATAAGCACGTCTTGCCTCGCACCTTTGCCTGTTTTCTTCTTCTCTTCTTCATACTTACCTTGTTCCGAACAGGCCAGATCATGAATTGGCAGGTTCAGCGTGGAAGGCCTGCATTGCACATCGCGGAGTCGTTCTACGCTCTATTGTCCTTCGGGGCCGTAGGGGGCGGAATTTTTGATTTTACCACGTTTTCATTTTGTACTCGGCTTGATGCTGGGACATGAGGAAGATGGATAGATATTAGGTCAGGGTGGTTTCCACGATGCATGCTTGAACGAACATGTTATTTTGGCTAGACTGGCCGCTCGGGATTGTACATGTCGCGTTTCATATGTCGAGGTAGAAGAGAGTTATCCATTAGTCAATCGACGGCCAGCCGCGATTATGAAGCTCATCAAGTGCATTTAGCATACAGATTATGCCTTCGTCCAAGTCGTCGTCGTCGCCTAGCTGTCCCAGTAATAATCCATACTCGTAGATGCTGTCTGTCCCTCTTATCGCGACCTTTTGCAACGATTTATGATAACGGACCCCACGACCTTGGTTTTGATCTCAAGGGTACGCAATATGCCCTCGTGTCTGGACAAGACGGAACCGTGATCCAAGTCCCCAACGTGCCATGGCCGTGACGTTCAGAACCCAACATACGCAGATCTGAAAGTTGGGTACTCAGAAGTGTCGCAGCTTGATCCCATTCCAGACCTGAATCGCGACCAAATTAAAGGTACGGCAGTAAGACCAGAAAGGCGTACGAGAGACACATGGCACAAATCAATATGTGCACAAAGGTAGAGGTACAAGATCACAACTCGTGCAACCTGTTTGAGGTTTTCCCATTTGATCATACCTAACCGTGAAACCCAAGATACATTGATATGTGGAAATATATAAAATCAGCAAGACCTTGGCCCGGAGCATGCAACGACTCCCACGCTATGAATGGTCTTTCTTTTTTAAATGCTCCCCGAGATCCAAAGAGAGAAAACAGTCCAGAGATAATGCCCATGTCGCATGGGTGCATTGCTCGCGCTTCATGATGGATAGACAAGGAAAGTAAAAAAGAAGGAGCTAGTTTTTGATGCGAAAAATGGAGTGCACTGATTCCCTCGAATTCCTTCTTCCAGTCCGTGACGCCAATGATGAATAAGTAACAGAGGCTGGCAAACAACAAAACAATATGGTTAGAGGGTATCCTGTTACGGTGCTTCGACGACTATCGCCCAGACGCATGGTTCGTGGCCATACTATGGTACACGGCTCCGCATGGCCCGGGTCGATCGATATTGTAGCTTGGGGAGCTCCATGTCGATGTCGATGCCCTCGTCAGCTTCCATGATATTTGGATCCACCGCCAGAGGTGCTGTCCCATCCATTGGGGTCGGCTCGGCGGCTTCCAGCTTGGCAGATTCCTCCTCCTTGGCCTTATCCAGCTTGTTCTCCTCCTTGGTAGGCGTCGGGCTGCCTTCCTTGAGGCCAGCAGACAAGTCCCGGCGCATGCTAATGGGCCGTCGTGTGCGGACCTTTCCCATCTCACCCGTCTCTTTGGCCAGCTCAGGCTCATCGCGTTGCACGCGTTCCGTCTCTTTGTTGGCCATCTCTAGCACTTCGGCCAGTCGCTTCTGCACCTTGCCAATCTCGTCGTTGCAGTCTCCATCGCGGAGAAACTGATGTGCACCGTGCTCGCACATGCTCTGAACGAACTCTAGACCCTTGTCTAGGTTATCGTACGCATCGGGCGGGCCGTCACCAGCACCAGCGCCGGGCCGGGATAATGACATGGGACCGAATCGCCGGCTGCTCATGTATCGTAATGAAGGAAGATCACTGTCGCCGTTGCTACCATCCTCCGACACATCCCGCTCGGCCAGCTTCTTGATCTGAGCCACTCTCGCAGCCATCTTGGCCTTGCGCATCAGGTTTCGACTCGAGGAAACGAACCTCACAAGCTCGTCAAAGAATCCCTGGACGTAACTGTCATAGTAAACAATAATCATGCTTCGTGTTCGGTATGCTGCGGGAGTCTCCTCGGCCGACATCATGGATGGAGACTTGGGCTTCTTCCTGACTTGAGCTCGTGCTCGGGCACGCGCTATCTTGATGGCCTCTTGCTGCTGTTTGATGGCATCGGGGCTCGGTGTGTGTTGCTTCGGACTGGAGGGCTGTGTTGTTGACGGTTGTTCTGTGATGGCATCCTCGAGGATGTCATCGTCCTCGGGAGCCTCGGCGTGAACTACTGGAGGGTCATCCTTGGGCTTCAGCGACTCGGTAGATCCCTTATTTCGAAGGGACTTGGTCTCTGGATTCTTGCCCTCGGCAGCGGCCACAGCGGCCAGCTCGGCCTGCCGACGGTCGATCTGGCCGCTGAGGTCGTCAAGGCGCTTCAGCCAGTCGGGGACGTTGTTGACAAGATTTTTCAGCGCATCCATAGCCATGTCGCGAAAGTCTGATTCTCGCGGAGGAGCCGTGTTGGCTGTATGAAAGGGGCTAGGTGATCAGCACCCAACACCCCAGATGTCGGACAAAGGACCGGCGAGGGGGACTCGAATGTGATGAGATAGATTGTGTTGTGTGCAGAATCGCGTCGAACAGATTCGGTCGAGAGATGAGCAATTGGGCTGCGGATGTGGCAAATGCTCGTCTAACGATCGGCGGCTTGTCGCGTGTTGCTGGAGAAGACCCAATCTCGACAATGCCAATGGTATCAGGGGTAGATTGTTGGATCGAATAGCATAATCTTCAAACAAACGAATCGGATTATGAGGGAGACTCGTACGTCTTTGTCTCGTGATGGTCGTAAATCGTCGTGGTCGTCGTTAGATGTACAGTATTTTTCCCCAAGTCAAAGTGGGCGGAAGAGGGGGAAGTTATGTTGGTAGAGAGGGCACGAGAAAGTGCTTATTTAGCAAGTTGAAGCACGAATGCTAAAGGTTGAGGAACAAGATTTGGGAGTCGAGGTTGTTGGTGGTAAAAGTAATGATGACCTTTTGCGGCGGGATTGGAGTGGCCCGGAGTTGATGGGTCCACTAGGAGAGGGAGCAAGTTTGTTGGTGATGATGGATCCAATAGAACCAACAGCCAAACAGTTTGAAGGTCACGAGCCAGCGGCTTCCAAAGTGGTCGTATTCGCAGTCGTCGTCGTCTTCCAATCCAATTCCACTGCAAACAAACAAAACGGCAATTGTTCTCTCGTGATTTGACAGGGGGTTCGGGGAACTCGTTGGCTTCCGGGGGGGCAGGGAGGAAGCTAGAGGGTGCGGAAAGCGGATTGAGAGCAAGCGCTGGAACTCGCGGAAAGATATGGATCCTAAGCCTTGGGGCGGCTGGCGGGCACCTATTGTCCGATGCTTCAGGGCCTAAATTCCAGGGGGTCTTGAGGGTTGGGATGAGGTGATGAGGGGAGCCGAGGCAAAGCCACTGAAAGCTAGCAACAGAGTGGACCTTGAGGATAGCGTCTTGGACTGGCTGAGAGTTTGCTTAGGGCGCGGGAGGAAGAAGGAAGATTGTGCCAAGGTAGGAGAGATGATCGACCCTAGGGAGGAATAAGCTAAAGCCAAGAAGCCTGAGTTCAAGAAGAAACCGGCTGCGGGCTAGTAGCAATCCTTTTGCTTGCTGAGCGATATGGCAGAGGGAAGATTTGGGAGGAAAGGAAAGGTGAGGAAATGAAAAAGAGGAGGAGAGGAAGAGGAGAAAAGGCACGCCTAGTAATCCAACAAATAATAGGATCAGCAACGCAACAGCATGCGGGCGAGGGCGGGATGGCGAGAGATTTTATCAAATGCACATGGTCAAAGGGGAAAACAGAGTAAAAAGACAACCAGGGGGGTATCTCAGTTGTTGTCTTGGGGGGGGTGTTGAGTTGGGGGAGGACAAGCAAGCTGATGAGGGTCCAGGCCGGGGTAAGGGCTGGCCCTTATACCCATCTGACT
>JABEYC010000643.1:0-35332 GCA_013266195.1 Fusarium zealandicum | reverse complement strand
AGATGGGGGAAATGGGCGGGGGCGGAAGTGACGTCGTTCGTGCCGAGTGGGCCCCTTCGCGCTTGGCTTTTGCGGGCAAATCTGCGAGGAGGGTGTTTCAGGGTACAGGGCCTGTAAGAGGAGGGTCCTGCCGTAACCTAAGAACTGGGGATTGTAGCTGCCGTCCTTGGGGTTGAGCCCTGTCTTTAGACTCGCTTCTTCTGAGGCTGGCCTGGCAGCTGGATCTTGGCCTGCCGGGTCGTCTTGGTGTTAACGCCGTCTCGGTGCTCGTGTTACATCAGCTGGTGGACTTTAACCTGACTCCGAGGTTCCGTCTCGGCGCTGGGCGGCGAAATCCATCGATATGATACAGTATGTACTGTATCTAGGCAGGATGCAGGTATCTGCAGATGATGATGGGTGTGAGGATCGGGCAGACAATGCAGAACTGACGATCACTTTCTGCCTTTGTTTCGTTGAGCAAGACAGATGTTGCTGAGTGGGTGAAAAGTACATAAAGAAACCCGATGATGATGTTTCAGGGGAAGCTTTCTATCCAGACCGAGAATGCCATGGAGGTCATCCAAAAAGGCAACGAAGAGGAATTGGAAGGAAGCTGGGGGGGAGCACGTGGGGTGACTCTGGACGGGTCTTTCCTCTCACAGTTGGTTTGTTCCTGCTCGCAATTGATTGACGGGGAGATAAGCAGTCGCCATTAACCAGTAGCCAACAGGGATACAGCAATGTACAGTTGCTTAATCATCCTCGAATTCCATTTGAGAGACAATTCATGGATATCAAGAGCGGCAGCGCATCCTACGTAGTAAGTTTGTTGGTGATTGCTCATACCACCTTCCTGGTTACAGTTCTCTCCCACCTTCAAGTCTCCTTCCCCTTGTGCAATTTGTTTATCCTTTCCCACTGGCAGCTCTGCACGCGCCATATCTGTCATAATCACGTGTGAGCTTTAACAGTATTGTTCAATTTTCCTTTTCGTTACCTCATCCTACCCTCAGCATCCAAATCCTTGATACAAATACTCGAGTCTTTCCGCCTGACAAGCTGCTGTGTCAGACACCACCTACCATCTGCAGGGTGCATACCGTGGCACGAAAAACAAGAGGTTGAGAAGCATATTCAACGATGGAATGGCCGCCCGCCTTGAACATGGTGTAGTTTCGCATGCATTCTTGGGGATTATCAAGCTGCACCTTGAGTTTAAGGCGTCGTGGGCCCCTTGTCCTTCTCCACGGAGGCCACGGGTCCAACGCACGCACGCACGCGCAATCCCTGTCTAGCGCATACGAAGCCGACCCAGACGACGGGGGTGCCAAAGGGCCCCCCCGGGAGAAACCAATCTCAGAAAGGAATAGGCGCCTCGTAGGGCACTCGCAATGCCTCTCTGTGCCCACAGCGCCCGCGCTTCGAGGGTGCCGACGTCACCCAGCACACACTAGAGATGACGGTTTGCATTCTTTGCGGGGTAATCATCAAAGTAAACCAAGCGCCTGAAACGTCTCGCATGCGGTTTTTGCCCCCAGGGTCGTCTGGATGATTGCTGCGCCTTCAAGGTACTGAGCCGTCAACAACAATGTGAAGCAGAGAGCAGCCGAGTGGGAAAAGGGGCCGGCTGGCCATGCAGCACACAACGCAATTCACTACATCGACAAGCATTCAGCTAGTCATCCAGTGCTGATCAACGCCCCAGCTGCGCCGCTAGTTGTGAAGGAAGGATGTGGTCCAAGATGAAGATGGGCAATGCCTCTACAAGCCCTAAAGCATCTCTCTTTCACCAGCGCCTTTCGCGTCAGTTGAGGCCATGTACAGCGCGCTATTGCCAACGGTGGTGGGAGGGGACTGGAAGGTCATGATGACAACCGACGTAACTCAACTCGAATATCGAGAAAGAAGGGCGTGCTCGCTTCCTATTCTTGGACATTCGTCAAGCTTCACCTGTGCATCCAACATACGATTCTTGCAACCAACACACTCTGTTTAGGTTGCCATGACTCTTGTCGAGTCCCTCTCGCTACATTGCTAGCGCGCGGCATCTGAGATCAAGTGATGCCAGGCCGTAATCTCCAACCAAGAGACGATCAGCATCGCTGGAGAGACACAGATACACAGTCGTCATTACCATCCATCTTTCGGCATTCGTCGATCAGCATTGCTGAGCTTTAAATCTCCATTGTGGTCGTCTTCATTGGACGTCGGCCATCGTTGAAGCCTTGTGATGAAGCACATTCCGATGGATTCATCATTCCGATGGATTCATCATTCCGACGGACCCTCTTGATCGGGTTTCCCTCGTTGTGCATTGTATAATTCCTCATTCTCCATCATTTCCACTCCTCGATTTGCCTTTGCACTTTCACCTGTCCCAGATTAGTGCCAACTTTGCACTGCCGGTTGCTACAGCGGTAATCCTACCCCATGTGCGGTTTTCACTAGGCTGCGCTACCCAAGATGGCCTGTCAGCCTGTCAAAGCTCCTACGATCCCACGTTCTCCCCTTCGCCTTGTTGCGCACGGCCAAGCTCGCGTCTTTGCCTAATGCTGTGCAGTTCCCCGCTAAGACAAGAGGGATACTCCATGTACGAACAGCCTGTCTCATGAGCCAATCACGAGCGAGACTATTACCCCGCGTCCGCACACATGCTCCCGAGACCGGTCTACGGCACCCTCGGCCGATGCGTTGGCGCCCTCTCTTTTCTCAAACTTGGCTTGGGCAGGAATCCTCACACCCTCGATTCTATCAATGTGCTACCTTGGCACTCCTTTCTACGACGGTTTTGGTCTTGATCCATGTCCATCCCTCAAAAGTGCCTATCCGCACCATCTCGATTCTGGTTATCCCAGCCGTACAGTAGGAGACAAAGGCATCACCAGAGCCGGTCGGTGCCTTAATTACTACGCAGAAAGGTGCAGCTTTGATTACCCATGTCTATCAGCCTGGGGCAAGCCATGTAACCTCGTTTCTTGTCTACAACGTAGAAGCCGCCGACTGTCAAGTTACAGCGCCAACGGGATGCGTTTACCTTCTTGTCCAGTCTTGGCCAACCGCCCCTCCAAGAGATTCGCGAGCTCGGTGGCCGCCGTAGCCCACCTATCAGACGTTTCAAAGACATGAATGGCATGTCTTGTGTCATCCACCATCCACCATCCCGCAGCTTGCAGCTTGCAGCTTGCAGCCGAGAGGCGGATGCTAGCTGAATGGCGTTCCTGGTGGGTTGTGTGGGGAGTAACACTTGGCCAAGGCGGTCCAGACCTCGGTGAGCTCTGTCGATCTCACGAGAGTTGTCCAATCGATAGAAGCACTGAAATCACTGCGAACAAGCTAGGTATGGAAGTTGAGAGTTTGTGCATCGTCGCCCCTTTCAGGGTTGAGACTGGGAATATCTCGCTTCCCCAACATTGTTTCCTCATCCTCTCAACCTCTGTCTCCCAGCTCAACTCAACCAATTCTGCCAACTCACCTTTTCTGAGTTGCCATTCTACTCTTTGTCTCTCACTGTTTCATTATTCACCGCTATTTACACTTCCAACACGCAGATCCTCTATTATTCGTTATCAAAGATCCGACCACAGATTACCCTCCGGGCACTCGGCCCGCGCCGCCTGAAACCGCTTCATTCAGTGCTCCTTGTGGACGGCAATACTCACGCCGTCTTCCGTCGCCGCAACAGCGAACAGCGCCGTACGGACCTCGCCTGTAGTCGTTGTCGGGGTACCCTGGCACCGATCGACGGAGGAGGGCATGCCGTCGCAGATGCTCAACTGCGCGATGAAGTCGTCGTGCTGAAGAACATTCCATGAAGCGCACTATGTAAGTAGTTAGTATTTAGTACTGATGCGCCTAGATACCCTACATTCATATTCCGTCAAGCGATCGGGAGTCATCATCTATTCTTGAGGGTCAAGAGAATACGGGTTCACCAAGATGCTGGTAGGTCCCTGATCAAAGGCTACGGCAGCGGCGACGCTGACAATCAGTAGGACGGTTCGAGGTCCAATTAGTGATCATGGCCAACGTTATGAAGACGATGGCTCTTAGGTTGGGCTTGGTTGGGAGACGATCTCTGGCGTGTGTAACCTAGACAATCGCTTTTGTTTTATAGAGTCGTGCAGACATCTCAATCCTAACGTCCACAGTCAGTTCTCCTCTACTCTAATAGGTTGTTTCCATCGGATCCTAGCCTCTTGTGATATCATAATTCGTAAAATGCCATGTAAAGCCCACTCTAACAACATCCTCCATCCCAGGACTCGTCGTCTAACTTGCAAGGGTCGAACAGAAACCTCACTCATCGTACACAGACCTAGCCGTATCATCATCTTCTTTGCCCACACAGCCCACATACACCACAGTCGCCAGCGTTACGATACAATGTCTCCTTACACGACGCACTCGGGCATTGCCATGAGCCCGGCGCCGAGGAAGGACCTAGCACGTTGGCACATACGGCGCAAGTGAGTGCCAGACTGGGGTTGGCGAACGAACACATTGAACATATCCCATCCGGTATCTTCTCGGGCTGTCTGGGTCCACTGCTCGCCTGGGGTGTCGTCGATCTTGGGGCCGAGCCTTGGTGGCTCTCAATTGCTGTCGCTCTTTTGTTAGAAGAACCCTCGTCGTTCGAGGTCGATATCGCTGATCTTTCGATGCCTTGGGGCTTATCCGTCGGCTCCGGCTTGACCCTGATCACGGGTGTCTTTACTGAGGGGTTGTCTACCCCGTTGTCGGATCCCTGCTTTTTGGCTCTCCCTACTGATATCGGGGCTTGTGGTTCAGGTGACTCTCTCTTGATCCCTCTAATCATGTTCTGAAGCTCCTTGGTCTCATCCCTCGCCGATGGACCACTGGTATCCTCATCTTCGCACACCTTGACCATCCCCCGACCTTGTCCATCGACAAGCCTGGTGCCGTCGACGTCGAGAGCATCTTTTGAATCGACACCCATTTCGTCCTCGTAGTCGCTATCGCTACCGGACTCGGTGTCGTCGTCGTCCTTGAGCGGCTCCGGCTCGACTTTCTGCTGCTCGAACCGAGCTAGGGCTGCTGCCGCACGGAGTTCCCGGCCTCTCATGCTCCCGGCCACTCGAGGTTTCGCCTGTATCTTTCTCCCGCTCTCCAGCTTAACCTTTGTCTCGTCGTCTGCCCCGAGAGCGACGCCATTCTTTCCGAACTTTTTGAGAATCCTTCTCTCTTTCCTCTCCTGGTAGCTGAGTTGCGGCTTTGCCTTTCTTTTCCTCCGTGATCTAAATGTACCTCCGCAGAGGTGCTCCGGCAAGATGTCGTCGGCGAGGACCGTATTTCGCTCCCAAGCACCAGTAGCCAAGTTGGCACCGCGCCCCCAGAGCCCATCTCCGGTGTAGCTTTTGGACCATAAAGCGTGCATCTCGGATGCGTAACCGTCTCGAACTGCCCAGAATGCCCGCGAGTGGTTCATCTGTTTACAGTGTGCCAGCTCATGCATCATGACCATCTGAACATAGTTGAAAGGTAGCCAACGGCCGGTACTAGGAGACTTGAGGACAAGCTGGACGACCTCTCCGGCGTTGAAGTTGCGCCCAACAAATTCGCGATTTGGCTCATATTCTTCCAAAGAAGTCACATAGACGTGGTTCTCTCTCATGATGGGGCCTAAAGTGGCAAGTGTTAGTGACGAGCTCAGATTCATCGACAGGTGTTAACTTACGACATTGTGCTGCTATTCTTTCCAGAAAGTCCTGCGCGGTCTTTTTATCGGGGCCTTCCAAAGGCTTGATGAAGGCGATGTTTGGATTCGGCTGCGACTTCTTGTCGTTCAGCCGCTGATATCCAGCTACCATTGCTGCGATGTAGCTGAGGTAATAGGCAAAGAATCTCGAGATCTCGCGGCAGCGACGCAATAATATCGAGTTGGGGTCACTCGTCGGGTTTGGCGAAAGCTATACACGACACTGGCATTCAAAAGACTGTGCACACTTGAAAGGGTGAAAGGGAGTGAGTGACGCAGAATGAGAAAGAGTTCATGGGGAGGGAATAGTTACGCGTAGAGTGGAAACCTGCCGGCGCGAGGTCATGTGATCGGACAACTCAGACATTCCTCAGCAGGGCATGGGCATTTGTTTACGATGGAGACTCCTTCCTACAGGTGCTCAGAGCTCTCTGGAATTACACTATCGCGTGTATTTCACAGATGTCAAAACTGGTGATGAGATAGTTCCGATTCATTTTGAGAATTTCTGAGAATAGACTCGATATTTAACACATCAGCCGGGCAACTCGGCACAATTTGTAGTTGCGCCAGACTTTGACTATGAACAGGATATGGTCTCTCTTTGATATTCCCATTCTAATATACTTACCTAATATCTCGAATAACATTAGCAGAGTCTCCTATATGAATTTAGACTTGCTTCTACCCAAGGTCTATTGCACTGATAGTATTTGCCACAACGGTTTAAGTACCATCTTCCCCCGTCTAAGCATAGTCAAATATTCGCTCGCTCATGCTTTCCCAAAAACGCCGATGGCCTCTATACCAAAAAGAGCCGCACTTAGTCAGATGCTGTCACCCTGGGGTCCGTCCTCTCTTCTACGTTCGCGATGGCACTCTGCAGTGCACTCGTCAGATCCACGTGGAAAAACGGCCTGTCTAAGCCGTGAACCACGGCGCCCCTCCGTCTCTGCTTCTCTAATTCTGCCGGTGAAATGGCACCGTACGACTGTCTTGGGGAGAACCCTCCAATCAATGTCTCCTCCTCAGTTGGGTCCGTATGATTTTGGGTGAACGCATGGAAGCTCGCCTCCTGAGCAAGCGCTGCAGCCGAGTCTTGGCCTCCAATCTCTGCCACGCTGAATATTGACTTCCATCTCCGCTGAGAACCCTCTTCGTCGGGTTTGTAGGGAATTCCGAATCCTGCAGATACCAGGGCTCGCTTAGTCCATTTGTTGTTGATGCAGGCAAAATGCCAGTCCACCCCGTCAGGGGCTGCATATGGGTCGAGCTTGTTGCGGGTGTCAATGAGTCGCTGAACAGAAGTGATGTCGACGTTATTGACGGAGCTAAAGTCCATGATCACAGCTTTCAGAGTCGGCAATCCAGCATCTGGATCGGAACCTGCAGGTCGCTTTGCAGACTTCCTCGGCCCTGGATTGTTCCAAGGCCGCTCTCCCGGACACTCAAAGGCCTCCGGGATGCTGCGGCGTGTCTTGGCCAGGATGAAATTTGTCAGGTAATCCAACGCAGAGTTTGCATTCGGATAGCTGAAGCCTTCAGAGAAACGGTAGATAAAGATGCCGGGATATGGATGATCCACCTCGACTTCGGGATTTGAGCCGTCGCCATGGCCCAGTGGTAAGAAGACGTTCCGAGCCGATGTTTCCGGGTTCTCAAACGTGTCATAGGGCCCCACGAGCTGGCGATGGTCATCCCCAATGACATGGTCTCCGATGACCGAGTGGACCTTGACTTTACCAAGAAACCGACCTTTGGCTTTGAGGATGCGGTAGATGAGCACTGAGCCTGAGAGACAGAAAGTGGCATATAGGCCATCCTCAATTTGAGCAAAGATGCTGACAACAACTCCAGTAAAGAATATGAACACTTCGATGGGCGAAACCCTCCAAAACTGATAAACGGTGTTTGGGTGCGTGACGAGATCGCCAACCGCGTGAATGATGACGGCTGCTAGAGCGGCGCTCGGGATATAGAAGAAGACGGCAGTTAGAAGATATGTAGCCAGCAAGACGACGAGCCCTGTGATTATTCCGGCAGCGGGCGTCCGCGCGCCAGCCTTGGACTGGATTGCCGACCGACTGAAAGATCCGGTTGAAGGGTATGCACCGAATAAGGGCCCGATAAGATTGGTCATTCCGATGGCAACCATCTCTTGTGAGGGGTCAATTGCGTAGTTGTTGACCCTTCCAATAGACTTGGAGATTGCTATGTGCTCAACGAGCAGGACGACAACAGTTGCCGGCAGGTAAGGGACAAAGTCTGATATGAGTTCTGACGTTATCTTGGGTGCTCCAATGCTCTGGAAACCTATTATCGAGTTAGTCTTGCAGTTATAAAATAATAAAAAATAATAAAGGTCTCGTAGAACCTACCCTTTGGAATAGTTCCCAAGATCTCGAAGAGGGGGTCGTCTTGTCTGTGCATGTTGACAAGCCAGCTGATGATTGTGGAGACCAGAATGACAAATACAGTCCGCATAGTATTGGCAAAGAATAATAGGCGTCTGGATTTGGGAAATCGTTCTGCGGCGGTCGTAAAGCATAGGCGGATGAGGTAGAGAGTTGTCAGAGCCGATAATCCCACAACAGCATCGAGCCTTGCATGGACAAGGTGCTTCAGCGTATTGACTAGTATCCTATAGGGTGTGTCGCGGTTGGAGAATCCTGACAGACCCAAGAGAGCGGGTAGCTGACCGACACATATGGTGATGGCTGAGCCCGTCATGAAAGCGGAGAGGGAAGTGATGGAGACGAGATCAGCTATCCAGCCGCATCTAAGCAGTCCGATGGCGAGCACGATGCAGCCGGCGATGATGGACAGAGCTGACGCAATGACATGAGCCGGGACATCTTGACCCGATGATTGTATATCTTGGACGACATTGCCGACGATGGTGGAGAGGACGGCGACAGGGCCGATAGAGATGTCCTTGGATGTGCCGAATATCCAATAAATCAGGCCGCCTATAAAGGACGAATAAAGGCCGAACTGCGGCTCCAGCCTGGCGAGCATGGAATAGGCCATACTCTGCGGGACAACCACGCAGCCGATTGTGAGACCAGCGACCAAGTCTCCGGCAAACCACTGCAGGTTATAGTGTCCGGTCCACGTTAGGAAGGGAAACAGTGAGGCTCCATATTCGGCGAGTTCCTTTGGAGAAGGAATCCGTTTTTGAAGCCATTCCGTCGACGTGGGCTCCCGCTCGTAGAATGAAGTATTGCTCTGAACCGATAGAACCGACTCTCCTCTCGTCGTTTGATCGCGTGCGTCGGCGTTCTCATCCTCAAGCTTGATGCCGAGAATGTAAGCCAGGCCATGGCCAAGGGCGGTGGTGGCGCGGCCTGACATTTGGGCGTATAGTCGTAATAGCGATGAGGTCAAGAGAGGTCAAGAGACACGCCAGGGTGTTTGTGCTGGCAGTCTTTCGTGCTTGAATTTGCGTAACTGTAGTGATCTTGGGAGTGACGGGATATCGTCTATAATATGCTCCGCGTCTCAAGGTGAAGCTTAGACCCCTACTGTGAAGCAGTTCACCCTGGACACGAGATACAAACACCGGGCCAGGGCCGGCGTAGCTGGTTCGGTGTATCAACGTGGTGAATGATGTGTCAGATGATGATGCGGTATGCTAGATAGTTAAGAGATGCCGTCTTGACGAATAAAATGGTGGTGTAGAGGCTGTTCCTCGTCTTGTGGTCGGGGGCCTCAGGTCAGGCCGATGACGAATATCGTGGGGGAAAAGGCGACATGGCACGCTGGAGGATAGCAATAATGAAAGAGTCGATATTAGGACTCCGTGTTTCAGACACGGAGACACATGAGATAGCAAGATATATAGATAAAAAGAGGAAAATAAGCCAAGATGTTGTTTCGTAAGAAACTTGGGCTTCGCTCATACCTTGATGAGAATCAACTTTGGTTCCCTGCCGTTGGGCATCGGCTGTACTCGGTGGAGTCCATAGGCCCCACGAATGCCTACATAGAGGGCATGGGGGGGCAGATCGGGTCGTCGCATCCTCTAGGAGAGCGTTGATTGACTCGTCCATCTTTTACCCACGCAAATGATAAAGTCCAACGGCACCCGGGGTGGGATAATAGATGCAAAAGATGGCGATTTTGCCTGGCATGATCGATGTCGCAATCGCCGCCTTGCCATTTACGGGGTGTTAGCGCAGCCGTGTACCGGGGCGTGGGGTTCTGTGTGATCTTGAGGCAGGCCAGTTAAAGATTGAACAAGGCAGCGCAACACAAGGTAGACTAGTCCTGTTCTAGGCAAGATGAGGTGAGCTGTAATAGAGGAAATTCCTCATAACGACTCTATCAAAGAGACAGCACAGGCTGATCGAGAACATCGTCACTCTTGAAACCGACGGTTTCATATTGGATGTACATACCGGACCTAGCTCGGCAAGTCGGTGGACCAACCCCGATCGACTAACTTATGGCCAGGAATAGAAGAACCACCCCAGCCTCGCATGCGCAAAAGAGAAACAGGGGTGCGTCCGATATGAAGGAGAATGATTCAGAATATTCCAATATTGATCGACTTGAAGATTAGTTATTCAAATAATGCAATATCGATACCATCATATCTATCGTTAATATACGGAGTAGGTCACACCAATTAACTACCTAGGCCCCTATAGTAGTGCCTCGGGACGCGAAACAGACACGATGCGCCAACTCCCATCAGCCAGCCTCCAACCTCCCCCCGCTAAGCAAATCGCACACAGGACCTAGCTTGTCGCATCTTGACTCTGCCTCTGACATTGACATAACCACTTTGCATGAAATCAATCCATCTCGTCAATGCCTCCTCTCTAATAACCGCAAACTCTCCGATAATACCGCATAAACCATGTCGGATCATCCCTTGTCCTCCAAATCCGCGATCCCCTCGCTTCCCGCCCCGATCACCACTCAACTCCAGGCCCCGCCATCGCCACGCACTCATCGCGCCCTTCGTCGCCTCCAGTCGGCGCACACCCTCGGCGCCCGCGCCCAGAACCCGCCCTCTCTCATCTCCCAGCAGCGCCTCCGCCAGAGCCAGCGAAGTGTCTCGCCTACTCGATCCTCCCAAGCCCCTGGCACTCCCGCTGCTGCTCCAGCTCCCGCTCCCGCCGCTCCCTCGAATGCCTCGCCGCAAAACATCAACCGCTCGCCTCAGCGCGGCCGCGCTAATAGCGAGGCCACGCCGCCCCTCGTCCACCAGATGAACGTCGTCACCGCCAGCAAGCGCGCCGGGAGTAAGAAGCCCGTCTTCTCGCATGGCCATCTGTCGCTGCAACAAATCATCCGCGAGGGCCCGACCAATGGAGACTTTCTCGGTGCTCTGGAGAGCGCGCGATGGAAGGTCATTGATGGAGGAGTCAAGAGCGCCGAGGATGGCATGGTGAGGATGCCCCAAGAACCATCTTCTTTCCCAAGGACCCAGAACTAACAATCGCAGTCCACCTTGAGGATATACGTCTGGCTAGTCCTACTCGATGCCCCAATTCTATCGACCGACGACTACATCGCCCTCATCCACCGCGGCGCTTCACCCGCCTACTCCAAGATCCGCAACGACACATTCCGCACCCTGACGACAGACCCGCTGTTCCGTCGCCGCGTCAGCGAGGCCAGCTTGATCCGACTGCTCAACGCCATCGCCTGGAAGCTCCACGACGCCCGCGAAGAGCAGCGCCAGAGCCGGCCCAGTAGCAGCCGCGCCTCTCTCCCCGGAGGCAGCAGTGCCTCGGGCCGCTCACAGTCCCAGACGAGCACATCCTCCCCTACAGCTCGCAATCGTGCTCGCGCCCTGACACTCACGACCGAGGGCTCAGAGTCCGGCGCAGGAGCCGCAACTCTTGAGGCTGGAACCTATGTCCAGGGCATGAATGTCCTGGCCGCGCCGTTCCTCTACGCGGCTCGAAGCGAAGCCGAGGCCTTTGTCGCCTTTCACTCCCTGTTGACTCGAGAATGTCCAGGCTACATACGGGGCGCCATGGATGGTGTCCATCGAGGTCTCGCCCTCGTTGATAAGGTCTTGGCTATCGTGGACCCCAAGTTGAGCATGTATCTCACGGCAAAGGGTCTCTCGGCCGAGATCTACGCATTCCCCTCGGTCCTGACTCTCTGCGCCTGCACGCCTCCCTTGCCCGAAGTCCTGCGGTTATGGGACTTTTTGTTCGCCTACGGACCGCACCTCAACATCGTGTGTATAGTCGCCCAGCTCACCATTATGCGATCTCAAATTCTCCAGTCCCCGAGGTATGGATGGACCTTGTTCAGTCTTAATGTGAAACTGAGATGCTAACATGAAAATAGCCCCAACAAGGTCTTAAGATCCTTCCCGCAACTCAATGCCGACCTCGTCAAAACTGTCACGATTGGTATTATCAAGAAGATTCCAGACGACGTCTACGCCGAGATTGTATCCCATGCCCTGTAACCAAGCTTTTATCAGATGCGGCTTGAATACTCAGGGTACCTTGGTACTTGAACTGCTGTATCACACCACCAAGCAAGACACGGCACCAATGAGCAGGGATCCAGGCCACGGACTCATTGACGTGCATGACGCTACGTGACTCGGAGGATCCAAAGAGCCGTGTCGCTTGCAAAGCTCTCGCCCGAGGGTCCCGCAACCTAACTGGCGCCAGCATTGCGCCATACCTCGCGATTCGAGATACGCGAGACGGGCCGGGCTCCTATGGCCTGCTGAACTTTACACTTGCTGCACATGCAGCTTCTTACATGTACTTGATGTTTATGATTGGACTTGCATGCATACACGCATAATGATTATGGGGACAAGGCAGAATGGTAATTGTATAATAATGAAGGAAATAATGGCCCTGAAGGGTCTATGATGGAAGGCAGGGCAGTAATTACACGGAGTCTTGTCGGATGAATGAATGAATGAATATACGAATGCTCCATCTATTATTTACTAGTGCCCATGTTGCAACGCGCAACCTTGGGTTTATCTGTATAGGCAAATGCATGTCATTCCGTGTGTGCCAACTTTGGGACACTCAAAAGATAACGCCAGTTCATGCAAATGATTTTCGTTAATCCGACATCAAGAGGTTTCTACCAGTCCTCATCAGGAAAAGGTAGCCGAATGTTTTTACTTGAGTCATAGCCCTTGGGGTGATTGTCACCAGGCTGCTCGGCCTTGGAAACTAGTGGCCTGCTTGAGAGCATGTGCCACGGATCAATACTCAGTTGTGAGCGAAACCTTGCAAGACAGACACAAGACACAAGCACGAAGCTAGCTAGCTAGTTCTTGCTTGCCCTCTTGCTCCCCGTCTTAACCGGCCATGCCTACTCGGATGTACGCGACTAGAACAAAGCTGTTCACGACTAGGGGGTCCAAGTCTCAAGTCGAGTGTGTTTGCTTGGAGCCAACGCTAGAGAAGGCAACGAGGGGGTACTTGCTGCAGTACCGGGAACAGCGACTTAGTCTCCTGCTCGGCCGAAGGAGGCCAGGCGGGAGCCAGGGGATGACTTCTGTAATGGATAACACGGGCTTGGCATGCAAAGGGTGGGCACGCCTGGCTCCGTGAATAGACATCGCCGAGGGACCATTGAGGAATAATTCATAACAATTCGTTGGAATAGCTCCAAGACTCAGTAAGAAGGACAGCCGCCCTCTGCTCGGTGGAAAGCGCTGGCAAAGAATGACTGCATGGCCGAGTAGTGAAACAAGATGCCACCGAGGACCGCGGCGTGCCAGAGGTTGTGGCTTCCGCCCACGTAGTCAAAGCAACCAGGGAACCATCGTTCAGGGATCTTGCTAGCGTAGACAACGGCCCCGCTGAAGTAGACCAGCATCGACTTGAAAATCGGCGAGTAAAAGTTGTAGGCAAAGTCTGTGCCGTGACTCCAACTGAGCTGGACAATGGGCATGAAGCCGGTCAAGGCAAGGCCAACATAAAAGGCGACGCGAGCCCACGCCATGTCGGCTCCGTTGAATCGAGGATGCCAGGGGAGAATGACGCCTCCGATTCCGAGGAAAGCCGTCAAGCTCATATAGATCCAACGGCTGACGGGATCGCAGTAGAAGGCTGTATACTCGGTAGTCATGATGGAGGCGGCGATGAGCAGGGAAATGCCGGTGTAGTCGACACACGCAAAGATGGAGATGGCGTCGATGTCTGCGACAGCATTCATTGTATGCCAGATTGTCGAGCACACCAGTGTCAGGCAAGCCATGACAAAGAAGACGCCCGCAACCAAAACATCAGTATTGGTGCTAAGGGTGAAGTTGGCGCTGCTCGGGTAGAACCAGAATGCAATGGCCAAAACTAGGACGAGACCAATGGCATGGGACCAGATGTTGACCAGCTCATTCGAGATGTTGAAGGCGGAACGGACACAGTCGAGTTTGGATTCGGTGAAGCGGTAGCCCTTTTTGATGTGAGGATTATTCCGCCAGGGTGAGGGCAGGTCGTCGTAGCAAATCAGGCGACCCTCCTTGGCTAGGACGACAGCTTGTGCGATGTGCTCTTCTAACGAGTAGGCAGCCTGTATGGCGCGCTCAATACCCTCATTAGCAACCCTGCGCCCCTCATCTATGAAAGCCTCGGCGGCGGTAGCGGCATTTGCGAAACTATTCTCGCGCAGCTTATACGCACGGGTCTCGAAGTCGGACAGCATATTCTCCAGCAGATCAACACCCACGCGTGCCTTTTCATTGAGAGACTCGGCAGCCTCGAGGGTCTCATGGTATCTCGTCTCTAGAGTTTCGACCATGATGTGTAACCGGCGTCTTCCGGCGCCGAGAACTTCTTCGGAGGCGTGAGAGCATCGTGTGCGGACCGTCTGGAGGGTGGAAAAAGCGCGAGAGATGCTGGAGTCCTTGCTCAAGTCGACATAATTTTCGATAAATTCGAGACGACGCTCAAGCTCGGAGAGAAACAAGTCCACCTTGAGCAGGAGACCTTCCTCGCCATCCATGATATGGCCAACGATGGAGCGTCTCCGGGGGATAAAGAAAGAATGTCGTCGTTTTCGAGGCCCGGCGCTGGGGCGAACATCGAAACCAGAAGCACTGGCTAGACTGTCGTCGTCCCGAGTCTGGTAGGCACAGGCCGTAGTGATGGCGGTGGCAACATCGGTCATGGCGGCGGTTCGGTGTTCGGGGCTTGGTGTTGATGCGGGCGACCGACAGATAAAGCTGGATGGCGCTGCAACGCTGCAACGGTGAGTGGCAACGAGTCGCAGTTCCTCCAGCCTACGATGCTGGGTTGATACGACGAAAGTTTGAACTTTGCATGCGACTTGTTATGGCTTTGTTGAGAGCACAAGCGACGAGTGACGAGTACAATTGGTTGCGAACGGCTGCGACCCTCGGGAGAAGTTGGGCGCGGCGATGGAGAAGCACCCCTGCGGCCCCTTGTGGATGATTGGAGGCGGGGACGGGCAACAACCCAGCGATTGCCGAGTTTGGCGGCGGTTGCGGGAAATGGGACGGGCTTTTTCCTGCCTTTCTGAGTATGATAAGGATCTGCAAAGTAAGCCAAAGCCAAGCCCTTGGGACGGAGAATGATGTGATGTTGGGGGTTGGCAATGGCAATGCGGAAAAATAAAAGGAGAGGAAGCCTCGTTGTAGGATAACGAGACAGGAGAGAGGGTAAGACCTAAGGAGAGACAAAGTCGCAGAATGGAGAAAGGAATGATGGAAGGATGAGTGTGTAAAGGGAGGGAGAGAGGATGAGGTGAATGAGAGATTCGTGAGGGACTGGAAGCGACCTGGAACTGAAATGACCTACGGCTCCAGCTCTCCCGGGGGCGACCTGGCGGGGGGACCTTGGTGCCCCCCGTAGCCCGGATCCATCTCCAGTCTTGTTGGGCTCGCCAAAAGGCGCTCTCTCTAGCGGACGCCCCTCCCACAGCTCGGGCGCAGTGGAGCGTATTCAACGGCCCAGGCCTCAAAGGGAAGAATCTACCGCTTTGTGATGATGCTGTCAACAAGCCCGGTACGTCAGATGTAATCAGCTGGTTATCATGCATCTGGAATAATACATAATTATCGATAACGTTTCAAAGGTTCAACCCCCATCTTGTGTTGACAGTTGACTGCACTCTTTGACTCGGATGACCTGCCTCTGGATCCACATTCAATACCCGTGACAGACGATGCAGAGACGATGCAGAGACGATGCAGATGCCCCCACGAGGTGCAGACGGGATGCCGGGGCGGTTTTCGTTCCATCCATTCATGGTCCTGGTACCTGACCAAGGGGGTTTTGGAGGGTTGCCGCTTTGACGAAGCTGTATCCATCAGCCAGCCTCAATCCCCTAATATCACACTGCGTAGCTAGTTAGGTATGGAAAGCATGTATTTAACCCATCGAGCATTTATCTGTACACTGATCAAACACTAGGAGTTTCTAGCCTAGTGTCCTTGCAAGTCGGCATTGCCGCAATCCTGTAAACCTCCAAGGGCGCACCGCTGACCACGGAACCTGAGCGGGAGGCTTAGGTCATAACGTTAGTGCTCGTGATTTAGAAACTGATTCAGACGCTCATCTCAAGATAATATCCCGGCGCACTTCAATCATCACCCCCGGCTGATGAGTGGAAATGACAAGGTCGGGGCCATCGTCTAACTCGCCAAATAATGTCCAAACACTCAAGCCCGAAACCATCGCTCCTCGCGCTACCAAATGAGATACAGACGCGGATTCTCACTCATTTCATCCCGTCATGCATCAAGAGCGTTCGTTCAGCCCTCTACACGTGCAGGCATCTCTACCGCATCGCTCTTCCGCTCTCTGTTCACACCTACAAGAGCCTCGCGAGGCCGAACTCGCAGTAGATCCGCGTTCGCAGTCGAAACCTCCAGTTTCTTCACTACATCACCGTCGTCAAACCTGAGCTCGCCAGGCACGTCAAGTCTATCATCTTTGGGGTCTTTTCGACTCACGAATCCAATCAATGGCTTGGGCACGACCGGACAGGCCCAGATGATGATGAAAAGCCCGGCTACCGTAACCTGATCGAAAGCGTCTTTACCCCTCGCGAGAGTGACGACTGGGAGACATGGCGGCAAGATTGGCTCATCGATCTTGAGGGTGGCTGTGAGGATGCAGAGGTGGCGCTGCTGCTGGTTGTATGCAAGGAGCTCCAGCAGTTGTGCTCCGGCGAGCCATATCGGCCCCGGACATTCCTTCGCCTACTCGATGCTGCTTTCAAGCGTGGCGTAGAGTCGCCGAGATACCTACCCCTTTGCTCCCTCGCCGAAATCTACCACGAGTCGGAGGAATCCAAGTATGGCTACCTGGGTTATGCTGAACCGGCTTCGCTATTCTTCCAGCTACCAAACGCCCGCTCGTATGAATGTGTTCTACCGAACGGATCGAATGACCAGGCAGAACCCTTCACGGCAATACCACGCAGGTTGTCGTCTGTGCAAGATATATACTTGCGTCGGTCATCCATTACCGCCAATGTTGTGCATGCAACCGTGGGAGCGTGCAAGGCCCTCCGGACCTTCGAGTACACCATGCATCCAACTCACATGTACGACGACGAAATGATGCCGAGAGACATGCTCGAAGCAATCCTTCCCCATCAAGAGACGTTCGAGTATCTCCACGTAGATTTCATAGACAACTAGTACAAGGGAGGCTAGCCAGAGTTTCCGGAGAAGCTCTTCATGGGCCGAGAATTCAAGCAAATGGCGGGTTTGAAGAAACTTGTCACGAGTATACAGGCCCTTACATGTGTATCAGCAAGGAAGCCAGAACAGAACTTTGGGGACCCGATCCTTCTGCATGTCGAGGGTGCACCCAGGCTCATAGAATGCATCCCCGAGAATCTGGAGCACCTTGAAATCCACTCGTGCGGCATCTCCATCGTGCCTCAATTGCAGGACTGAAGCGAGTCCGTCTACTTTTTGTTGCCGAAGTCACTGAGAGTCAAGTCAAGATCGAGTGTCATGGCGAATTCGCACCAGAACTCGGTATTATGTTCCAGACGGTCGAGAACAGGCAATACGATCTTATGCAGTATTCGAGGCTCGAAAATGAGTGGGTATCTAATTGTCGTACACGTAATTATTCCTCGAAATCGCGAGACAAGTGGTTGAGATTTAGAGGCTCGGATGTAGCTCGCGCATCAGCCAACAATGGTGTTTTGGAAGAGTCAGGCCATCTTCCCGGCAAGACATAGGTTTAGTTTGCAGAGATGATAATGCCAGAATTAAAGACTGGAATACAAACGACAACGTTAGGAACCATATTCATATCAGCGCAATTCCGGTCCAAGACCAGTTTTAGTTGGCATTGGAGGAATCCCCGGCGCCTAAGTAGGTACCTAGGTAGGTAGGTATTCATCTTACAGCCTTGTTCGTGCCCCACTATTCACCCCCATCATTCCCTATTCCTACACCAACATACAGACAGCCTCGTCATCTCTTTTCTTCATCAGCCTTTGTTCTTTTCCAGCGGCATCGCTTTCATTGCGCCCTATTGGATTGCTTCGTATCGTGCTACTCAGCACTACATCGAACACGATGGCGATCGACAAACTTGTTACCGAGCCTAGTCTCGTCGCTGTTTTACAGATTTCGGACCAGGCACGCGATCAAGCAGGCAGCCTCGTCAACCTTGCCGAGCAGTCTTATAGCGACGAGTCTCCCTCGGCTGAAGCACAGGCCGAGATGTCCAAGCAGCAGAAACTTCTCTTCACCAACATCTCGCACCTGCGAGGACTGCACCGAAACGCCTGCCTCTCCGCGCGAGAGACCAAGGCTGAGACCGCCGAAGCGCGCCAGGAGGTTGATCGCCTGCACCTCCAGCTCCAGAATCTGTTCTACGAGCAACGGCATCTTCAAGGAGAAATCACTGCCTGCGAATCCTACGAGTAAGCTCACTTTCCCAATCGATATGACGAGCCGAACCAATACATCCGACTAACGCGCGGCAGCCACAAATACCAACAGCTTCCTCTCATTTCTGTGGAAGAGTTTCTCGCCCAACGCCCCGAACACCAGAACGATGACGAAAACACCCTCATGGTGGCCCGAATCGATCACGAACGAGCAGAGCGAGAAGCGCTGGAGCAGCAGCGACAGGAGCTCCTGAAACGGAAACAGAAGCTCATTGCAGACAACAAGAGAAGAAAGGATGATTTGGCCAGTCTGGACAATGATCTTGAGAAGTTCATTGATGTGAGTGCTCCTCGCTACCAGGGCTCGACTACTCTTTCTGTAACCCTATTCTAACATTGCAGCAGGCCGCGAAACCCATTCAAAAACTATTCGAAAAGGCTCCGTAACCGATACAGTACTGGAAGGTCGAGCAAGTAAATGGAGTTGCCGAGGTACCGAATCGAAAGGCCTGAAGCAAAGAGCGTCTTGTAAGGCAAGCATTACCTGGCTGAATCGGGCCAGGACAGTGGTTTTTATATCGGCGCATGGCGTTTAATATAGGGAAAGGTTACGGAGAACTCGACGAGGCACATTCAACGAGGGCGAGGGCTTAGGCGATGCGACGAGACTGAAGATACCCTTTGGAACTACCGAATCATTCGAGAATTCATTATTGTTATTTCGTATGCCTCGATAACCCCCTATTCGATGATCGAAAACAGACCCTAATCAGCAAAAGCTATGTGTACACATGTCAAAATGACGGACTCGCCAAGGTCGATATAGACAAGCTCGAAGTCGCCGCTCATGAGCTGCATCATCTCCATCTACGGAATAGCCACGACGGACTGGTTAACAAGCTAACACCATCATATTATTCATCAGCACGAGTGGTTTGCAAGCAATTGCTCATGCAAGACGTGTTCGACGGCCCTGTCGCAGCTTATTGGGCCTACCTCATGGCACGTCAACCGGCGACACAAGTCAGCTCCATCTACATGGCATCATTGGACACAAGACTAGAAAGTGTCAACTACACCATCGATTTCTCTTCATGAAACCCGAGATGAAGAGGCCACCCGTGTGGTCCATCGAAGACGGAGGTTATACTTGGCTTCGGCAGGGGCCTACGAACCCGGTCTACATCTGGGTTCGGGCATGCTCGCTACGAAACTTGGGGTGACTCTGCACATCATGTTTCTAGATTCATAGGCGTTTACTTCCGTGCGACTAGCCCATCACCTTAGCTGCTACTTTTACTCAGCCAGACGACACCCAGAACTCAAGGGTCCATCAGCCACTTGCTAGTGAGATATCTGGGAGACATGGGTTGTAAGCCAGATATCAGAAGCTTGACAATCCACCCTCTCTGGTACTTTGACCGTTAACTTGCTGCTTGACTCGGGCGAGCTCTCTCTGAACCGTCCGGCTTATAGTTGGCTTGACAATGGCGCTTGAAATTGCTATCCACGTCGGAAAGAGGGTGAAAGACGGACCAGACCCCTCGGCTCTTCTCGTCACCCAAGCGATCATTAAGCTAGAGAACTCGGCATGTTTGACTGGTACTGTGACCCTATACGTGCTTTAGAAACACGGTACACTGGAGGACTGGATGGTGAGCATTGCCAATCCCTTCTGCTTGGCTTGCGGGTTGCCTCCGTGTTGGGCCTTTGATAGAGTTGATTTTTATAGAACCTGGTCAGACCATCGCTTTTCCCTTCGAATTCCCTATTTCTGGTTTACATCAAAAATGCCATTAATCTCGCTGAATACCCGCTCAGAATATTTCTAGTCCTCATCATTCGAATTGCCTCCCTTGTGTTTACGAAACATCCAGTCCTAGAAGTCCATATTAGTAAAGATCTAGTCCATAGGCTATTTAATTAATTAGTTGCTTACTTACTGGTCGGTTTCTCTAGGCTCGCTATGCGGATCTCCCGTAAACAAATGAGTGGCACCCTCTGACCCAGATTTTCTTGTAAAACGGCAGTGCTTTATACTCAGCAGCCTCGTTCTCACGATGTTTTTTGAGAACCTCAGCTTGTTCTCGTAGGCGCTGTTCTTCAGGTACCCGCAAGGCATCTAGAATCTGGCGTTGAAACTGACGTCGAGTTTTGGCCCGGTGATTGGCAAGGGCATGCTTGATATTGATTCGACTGGCCCCCGTGCGGATTAACCTGGCTTGCAAGTAGGGATAATATCGCCGAGAAAAGAGTCGGGATATCATCGTGAATGAATTGAAATGATCAGTAGTATCGCGTATTGGGTTGGGTGTAGGAGAAAGAATCAGAGAATGGCGGTGATGAAAAGAAGAAGTTTGAATTAAAGCAACAAGGAGCTGGAATATATTTATAAGACACGATAAATTAAGTTCGAGCTTTAAGCGGCAGGTAGAAAGCAAAATGAACTTGAGCTTTGAGCGGCAGGTAGAAAGCAAAATGAACTTGAGCTTTGAGCGGCAGGTAGAAAGAAGCTTTAGTTCCCAATTACCACCTGCCTCAGTGATGCTGGTATTCTCTAAGAATTGGCCGCGAACCTCAACCGCATCCCCTTTGGCATCCGCTTCGCCGATACCTCAACACTTCCAGCTCTTTCTTCCTTGGAAGCAGGTATATGTATATACCTTGGGGTTGCTTATCTTCGAACTCACTCGGTGCAGCTCTCGTGGTCTGACGTAGTAGGGTAGTTCAGCCTTGCCTTGACGCACGCACAAACTCAACCTCGTTGCCCTTGCCTCTTATGCTCCTGGTTTTCTATTTCCTCTTGCTAGTCCTTCTCTTTCTTTCTCCTTGACCCCATCCCCATGACTTACTCATTAACTCTCAAAGGGTTTCGTAGGCCTTCGTTCTTCTCGAGCCAGAACTGGGGTTTCGGCCTTTGGCGCCCCTTCGGCCTCCTTTCTCAAGTACCCTTGTGCGCAATTCTACAGGCCTTTGCCAGCTATCGACGATGTCTCTCTTTACCTGGTTCACGCAGCGCGTCGGCGGCCTCAGCATGATTGCGCTCATCGCGCTCTGCTACTGGGTCATATATCGCGAGTCCTCAGTTGTACAACATCGGTACAAATACGATCAGCCCGACAACCAGGGCTCGTACTACTCTTCAACCACGACTACTGGCGCCGGCCTGTGGACCTACATCTTCTCCTACTATTGTCTTATTGTTCATGCCCTGGTTTGCATCTTCCCCCTCCGTGCTTGTTGGGCCGTCTGGAGCATCACTCAAAGCATGAAGCGCGCGGCGATTAGCGGCTCGTTACTTGAACTCAAGACGCTTGCTTCGCGCCGCGACTCTCACGCCTCTGTTTCCAGCTCCGAAACCCTTACTTCCAGTCACGACGGAGCTTCTTCTTCTACCACTGGCGAACCGGGCGATCTTGATGCCGAGTTCTACACTGACGGCGTGCCTAGAGCCACTGACAACGTCGTTCACGCCATCATCATCCCCAGCTATAAGGAAGAGCCCGACACTCTAAAGGAAACACTGGAAGTTTTGGCATCTCACCCGCAGGCGCATTATTCATACGATGTAAGTTTTGTTGAGCTCACTCATATTGCCACTGATGGCGTAATCGCGTTCCTTTATAAGAACACATCATCTATATGCGTATGCATGAAGCTTTCTCGCAGTACAGCATGCTAACTTTATTTCGACCAGGTGTACCTCGGTATGGAGCAGCGTGAGGAAGACGCCGACACCAAGGCCTTGGGCTTGATCCAGGAGTTTGCCAAAAAGTTTCGGTCAATCACCTTTACACTTCACCCGTCAGATATCCCTGGTGAAGCCGCTGGAAAGGGAAGCAATGCCGCATGGGCTGCGTGCAAGCTGAGTGCCAAGTATTCCATGGGAGTCAGGAAGAATGTGATTGTTACTGGCATTGATGGTAAGTGTCTCATGATTGCTTCGTTAGCTACTTTCTTCGTCACTAACAATTGCTGTGACTCTAGCCGACAGTCACCTCTCATCGGAGTACTTTACCATCCTCACCAACATGCACCTTTCCAACCCCGAGACAGCGCTGACAACACTTTACTCGGCTCCCATCATATTCGATCGCAACGCACACTTGGTTCCAGCTCTCGTCCGCGTCGCTGACATTCTCTGGTGTGCTGCCGGCATGTCTGGTCTCTACCCTGGCTCCTCCATCTCTCCGCCTACGTCAGTCTATTCTCTCCCGTTAGACCTAGTCGACCGAGTGGGCGGATGGGATAGTGGTAGCGAAGCGATCGGCGAGGATTTCCACATGTATGTCAAGTGCTTTTTTGCCCTCAATGGCAATTTGAACAGCCGCGTTATCCACAGTCCCGTCAGCCAGACAAACGTTACAGGCGGGGGCAGTATCTTGAACGACGTTGGAGCTCGCTATAAGCAGGCTGTCCGTCACATGTGGGGTGCCCTCGATACCGGCTTCGCGCTTCGTAAACTAGTTGCGGCCTGGCAGGGTCGGAAGCATACTTCCCGGATATATCGGCCTCTTCACTGCACTTTCGCCGACACGAACGATCTTGTCATTCCCGAGAGCCATATTGGCGACGGGAACGGCGACGAGCCACATGATAACGGCATCTTCTCTGACATCACCAACGATACTATCAAGGACCCTCATTGGGAGCACATCTTCTACATGGTGCACCGTGTCTGGGAAGCGCATTTTCTTCCTGTTCACATGGTTCTTTTGGTTTTGGCGTCATCGCTTTATGTCAAGCTCACAGAGGGCAACGAGGACCCCCACAACCTGGCATGGGTATTCACTTGGTGCAGCACTATTCGACTTTTCGGTTTCTTCCAGATCGGCGTCTACGTATTCTTGTACGAGAGCTTTCACCGGGTCGGGATGACCAGTCGTCAGAAGGCGATGGCCAAGGCAGGACTAGCCGATGACATGACTTTCTCTCGGCGATCTTTGCGGAAAAACTGGGTTGACTACCTGGTGATTCCGCTCGTCGCTCCATTGTACGGGACCATACCCAGCGCTCAGGCTTTGATCTGCCAGCTTTTCTATCAGGACTTGGTTTACACCGTAAGTAAAAAGGCGACACGAAGACAGGTGCCGGTCGTCACGGAGGGCGACATAGCTTAGACAGCCGAGAAGGGCGTCAACTAATGTGGGGGTCCTCGGATGCTGCAAGTACAGACTTGCGACGATGTACAAGTAACGGGTCTATTTTGTGACGACCCGGAACCCCTGGGGATATGGATTAATGATTTGGCTAGTTGGAAACTTGACACTTTTAGCTATGGGAGATTTCAGCTCTCGGTTTGAGAGCCTCGGCGTTTAGGGTGCAGGACCAACATCAGGGCATAGTTACAAGGGCGTTGTACACGTAGACTTGCTCATATATTACGAAGCTGGTTGCGACAAGGACACAGCATAATCATATGGATCAGATGCTTGGGTTCAAGGTTGATAAATAGCCTTGATCGGTGAGAATTCGGTCCGTCACTGGGGACTTGAGGTAGGAAGGACTCTTTGAGAAACGTACCTAATTCTAAGACCCCGTTTGCTGCGGAGGACGGTTCGGAGATGCCCCGCCCCGAGTGGAGCCGAGTTGTCAAACCCCCGAAGCGCTTCGGATGTTAAAGCCAGTTCAGCCAATCAGAGATAAGTCGGGAGACGAATCCAGCACTTGGTGATTGATACTTGTGACAAGTCCAGCCCCGACATTCCGAGTTGATTCCAGAACGCAGCGGGCCGAGATGGATAGGTCAGGCGATGCGGGTTTGGTCATGGATCTCAAATACCATACATAAAGGTAGAATGTGGTTGTCTAGTTTATAATGCCTCGGACTCACTATTCGCATCAACTTTGGCTACGACAGGAACGCTCTTGTTAAGAACAACAGTCGCAATCATGGCATCCAAACAGTTACGCATCGGCGTCTTCTTCCCCGAGGGAGCCCAGTTCCTCGATGCAGCAACCGTCGACGTGCTCGCTTCAATGTCCAAGGAATACCTGAGCCCAATGGCCATGCTCCCCAAGCACATTGGCGCCATGGCACCCAGCACCAAGATCACATACATTACTTCGCCCAGGCTCTTCCCTGAAGTGCCTTTCACGGCTGGGCTGACGGTCCGCGCCACGCACACGTGGGAGGACAAGGCCGTGGCTCCGGGACAGCTGGACATTGTGGTTGTCCCTGGTCCGGACCCGACATCGACGTTTGAGGAGGGTGCTACAGAGTGGCTGAGGAAACAGTATCACACAAAGGGCGTGGATGTGCTGTGTATCTGCACCGGCGTGTTCCTTTGCGGCGCGGCTGGAATTCTGGAGGGCAAGAATGTGAGCGGTCCAAGGGGTTTGCAGGATGAGCTGGCCAAGAGGTTTCCCGGTGTGAAGCTGGTGGGTGACAAGTACCGATGGGTTCAAGACGGCAATTTCTGGTCGAGCGGTATGTCTTCACTCACGTCTCTGCTTTCCACAGACAACAACTAACAACCGTGAACCAGGCGGCGTGACCAACGGCAACGACCTCATGGTTGCGTACGCGCGCGCAAACAGCCAGCACTGGCCAGGCCCTGTAGCTGAGATAGGCGCGGTGCTGACCGACGTGGGCGATAGGCCGCAGATCTTCGGCGAAGGTCAGCGAAGATATGTGCTGGGCGTGGCGTGGCAGCTTGTAAAGGGCTGGCTCATGAGCTTGGTCTCGTCTTCGAAGGCAAAGGGTAAGCACATCTAGGTTAGTAGGTGGAGGTTGGGAAGTAGGTTCTTGAGGGGTGATTGTGAGAATATATATATATAAGTGGGCGTCTTTTTTTGGCCTTGACATGAGAGCGGCAGTAGCGGCAGTTGAAACCCGTCTCCTTTCTCTGCAACGATGGAACACAATGACCTAATCTTCAGCATCCCGTCGTTCGCAGACCGTCTTTGTCACTAGAGTACGTACATACCTAGCAAGTTGGCAGTGGAGTTTGCGGCGGGAAAATCTGCACGGCAGCGGGGTCCTGTATCTTTGGTTGCTGCGACAGCGACCGCCCCATATCGATAACCGTCTTATCGCATCCCCTTATTGGCGGTTTCTGTTTTGAGCGGTGGGGGCCTGATTGACCCCGAAAAAAAATTCGAAGCTCTGGAAGGCGTTCGACTTTTTGGTTTCTTCTTCGTCCGCCTGCAAACGAGAGCCTTAGGAAAACACCACCTCAAAACCTCTCTCTTCCCCCACGATTCTCTCAATTCCTTCATCTTCCTTCTTCCGTTTCATCTAATCACTCTTTCCTGATACCATCTTCAAAATGTCTGCTGTTCCTGGTCCCGTCTACGGCCTCGAGGTCCCGCCTGGCGAGATCTTGATTCCCGCCGCCATGGAGTTTCCTGCTTCTGTAAGTTGTCCATCTTCTACCTCGCTACGCCTGACCTGAATGCGACGCGCTGGCTTGCTTCTACTCGTCAGCGCGACATTTGCGACAGCGTCGCCCAAGCTTTGGAACATGAAAATCTAACCGTGAAAACCTGCAGTTCCGCATCACCATGGCTGCCGTGGATCCCACTGAGGACGCCGAGGCTGATGACGAGGGCAACGTTCCTACTATCGCCCGCTCAACTCTCCGACTAGTCAAGCGCGCCTTCCCCGGTCTTGACGACGACGAGGATGACGAGATTGACGAGGAGTACATGAGGGCCCTTCTAGCTGGCGACAACGATGATGAGGAGGACTCTGACGATGAGCCCAACGGTGGTCCCAGCGACCCTGCCAAGTCCAAGAAGCAGAAGCAGGCCGCCGCCCTCAAGAAGCTCATCGAGTCCGCCCAGGCTGCGGATGATGAGGATGAGGATATGGAGGATGCTAAGCCCAAGAAGTCCAAGGGCAAGGCCAAGGCCACCGAGGAGGACGAGGAGAGTGACGAAGAGGAGGACTCTGATGATGATAGCGAGGAGGGTGCTGACCTCGAGAACTTTGTCGTGTGCACTCTCGACACCGAGCGAGTAAGCAGATGATCCTATTGCCCACCGGAGTGCAGCCAGCTAACCTCCTGTCGCAGAACTACCAGCAACCCCTTGACATCACTGTCAACCACGGCGAGAAGGTCTTCTTCGTCGTGACTGGTACCCACACCATTTACCTCACGGGTAACTA
This sequence comes from Fusarium zealandicum, assembly GCA_013266195.1. NCBI lineage: Eukaryota > Fungi > Ascomycota > Sordariomycetes > Hypocreales > Nectriaceae > Fusarium > Fusarium zealandicum. The sequence continues at coordinate 8,690 of JABEYC010000643.1, read as the reverse complement.
CATCATGGACGATGATGAGGATGACGAGTCCGAGGATGAGGATGACTACGACCTCTCCCCCGAGGAGCTCGAGGAGTACGGCCTTGCTGGTGGAGATAGCGACGAGAGCGACGAGCTTGATGGTGTCAATGACCCCCGAGTCCAGGAGATTGAGTCCGAGGACGAGGAGGCTCCCAAGCTGGTCACCGTTAAGAAGGGTAAGAACAAGCGCGCTGCTGAGGAGGCCGAGGGCCTCGATGAGCTCATCACCAAGGACGATGCCAAGCTGTCCAAGAAGCAGCTCAAGAAGCTCAAGAACAACAAGGGCGACGCTGTTGCCGCCGATGACAAGAAGGATGCCAAGAAGGTCCAGTTCGCCAAGAACCTTGAGCAGGGTCCTACCGGCTCCACTGAGAAGGCCAAGCAGGCCAAGCCCGCCACCGGCGTCAAGGTTGTTCAGGGTGTTACTATTGACGACCGAACCATTGGAAACGGTCGCACTGTCAAGAACGGCGACACCGTCGGTGTCCGATACATTGGCAAGCTGCAGAACGGTCAGCAGTTTGATGGTGAGTCTCATTAATTCCTGGTCTATATATATGTACGCTTGCTAACATAATCTGTAGCCAACAAGAAGGGCAAGCCTTTCTCCTTCAAGGCTGGCAAGGGCCAGGTCATCAAGGGCTGGGACGTTGGTGTCGTTGGCATGGCCATCGGCGGTGAGCGTCGTCTGACCATTCCCCCTAGCCTTGCCTACGGCTCTCGTGGTCTTCCTGGCATCCCGGCCAACAGCACATTGGTCTTCGATGTCAAGCTCCTCGAGATCAAGTGAGCGTAGGGACTATTGCCGAACGCTAGGACAACTTGCCACGTGCCGCGTGTACTAATACCCCCTCTGTGAACTGTTGGCGGCTATGGATTATGTGGTGTTTCCTGGTTTCTCGAGGTTCCGTCAGCTGCTCGCCTGGCATCCTATAACATGCGATGATGAGGAGCCTTAGACCTGTGCCTTCTGCGAAGAGCCGGTGTTAATATGAAAGAAACATACGGGGAGCAGCTTTGATGGCAAGCAGGGATGATGGGGCGAGGACCTGCGTTGCATGGGATTGGCGTACGATAAAAAAGGCTTCTTTTGTGTTTTATTGCCCGTAGGATGTGCCTCCTCGAGGCTGTCAAGGGTTGTTTGTAGGAATGTGCCAATATATAAAGACTGCGTTTTATTCCGTCCGTGGACCTCATGTCCCCTCTCTGCCTCGTATGTTCAAAGTTGGAGCCAGCTTGACTTGCCTCTTTATTCGTTACTTACCCAACCTAAAAAGCGTGACCTGGAAGAAAGCAAGTGGTTCCTTCTTTAATGTAAGTGATGGCTCTTGGGAAGGCACAATGCGTGCCTACGGCATGTACCAATTTACCTTGTGATGAGGTTTGTCGAGAATGATCTTCCTCCTCGCACCGTTGATAATCAAGGTGCTCCAGCTTAGTTCAAACAGCCGTAAGTCTTCGGCCAAACCTCTCTCTTTCTTTCTACCGCATAAACTTCATTGCATTGTTCTTCATTAGTTGCTTTCGTTATACCAGCTAGCATCAATGCAGTAGCAACCTCTCCACGTTGGCTACCCTGTATTCATCATGGGGCCAACCCTGCCCATGAAAGCAAGCCGTCAACTTCTGCGCAATTCATCTGGCAGGCCGGACAAATACTCACCACTATCTTCCGGGACTGACTCAGACGGAGAGGAAGTCGCAGAGGCACAACCTGTCTTGAAACTCCGGCACACTGGTTCCAAAGTCTGGAAAGATATTAGAGGCGCAATTAGGGCCATCGGAAGAAGCAGCCGCAGTGGTGAAAAACCAGCACGCTCTCCAAGAAAATGACTCGACTGACTCGAAATAGGCTTCGAAGGCGGTTCTGCTGATTCGAACGCGCCGTACCAAGAGTCTCATATGGCCTCTGCCTTGACCAGGAATGGCGGGCAGCTCGAAGCGGCAAGGACGTCTTCACCAAAGCCCAAGGCTAAAGGCGTGATCACAAAAGAACTTATCCGAAAACTTCTGCTCAACCCTGTAGCATCAGCCTCCAGCTCGAGCCTGGTGCTAAGAATCCCTTCGAGAAAAGCTCAAAGTTCCCAGCAGGCGCCCAACAAAGCTCACTCAAGCGACCTTGATACCCCACGATCTTCTGGAACCAGTGGCAAGTTCTCGACGGCGGAAGAGACCTCGACGAGAAAGACATCAGTAGACTCTCGCTCAGCTCATACGAACAAAGAAGCCGCAACCAAACGGAATAGCAGGCGAAATCCGTGGACTCGGTCAAGCCCAGAAAGCCGCGCTCTCACTACCATACCCGAAGCCGGTGTTGTACATGCTCGACCGACCATCGAAACAGTAGAAAGAGCTTCCGCAGCCAAGATATTTCTAGAGACACATTTCAATGAGCTTCTCTACAAGCCCGACGCGCGGGATGTACGACGCAATATTCTTGAGTCGCATTTGTGCCAATACCTATGCTGGACGCCAGAACAGAAGCAAGCGGCTCGAGATTTCAACGACAAGCAGGAGACATGCCACTTGAGGGAAACACGTGTGATAAAGTCCAAAGATCTCTCTCCCTCGAAAAGGGACGCCGACCCATCACCCGATGACTACGAACCCCTGCAGATATTGGGCAAGGGGAGTTTTGGAGTTGTGCGACTTGTTCGCGAGAAGACAACACCGGGACATGCCTTTCCTGGTCAGGTTTATGCCATGAAAGTCATCCGAAAGTCGGAAATGATACGCAACAGCCAAGAAGGTCATCTAAGGGCCGAGAGGGATTTTCTTGTTGCTTCTGAGGGATCGCAATGGTGTGTAGCTACTCAGATGTTAATTCCCAGTCAAATGGCTAACCCGTGCATTTTTACAGGGCTGTTCCGTTAATTGCCAGTTTCCAAGATGCATCAAATCTCTATCTGGTCATGGAGTACATGCCCGGCGGCGACTTTCTTGGGCTGCTCATTCGGTACAACATCCTGCAAGAGTCTGTTGCACAGTTCTACATCGCCGAGATGATCCTTGCAGTTGAGGAGGCTCATCGCCTCAACTTCATCCACCGCGACATCAAGCCCGACAACTTTCTCATCACGGCATCTGGGCACTTGAAGATATCCGACTTTGGGCTGGCATTTGATGATCATTGGTCTCATGACGCGGCGTACTACAATTGCCATCGATACTCCCTAGTCCGAAGCCTGGGGCTCAACATCAACGGCGATGAAGCGGACCAAAAGAGCAGCAAGGACATTTTGAAACAGTTTGAATGGTATCAGTCCCTTGTTTCTGGACTTGACAGGCACGCAAAGTACCCTCTTGCAAAAGACGAGGATCTCAACAGTCTCATCGGCTGGAGAAATCGGCACGGCAATCGCACGGCTGCCAAGTCTGTCGTCGGAACAAGTCAATACATGGCCCCAGAGGTTGTCATGGGACAGCAATACGACGGGAGATGTGACTAGTAGAGCATTGGCATCATACTGTATGAGTGCCTCTACGGACAAACGCCGTTCTTGTCTGAAGAAGGGCGAAAACAGACCAAGCAAAATATTGTGGTGAGTGTGCTCGAATCAGGAAAAGGATTTGATGCCAAGGCTGACTCAAAACAGGATTTCAAGAAGCTTTTCTCGTTTCCGCACCGACCCTGGGTTAGTGATAAATGCAAAGACCTCATTTGCCGCTTGATTCAAGAAAAGGACTATCGGCTATGTTCGAGAAAGTATCAGATGAAGTACCGTACGCCGTTCGATGGTTCACCGTCTGCCGTCCTACCCGGACGTTACGTCTTTGCGAACGACGCAGAAGACATCAAGGCGCATAGATGGTTCAGAAACCTACCGTGGGATCGCCTTCAGTCCATGAGCCCCCCATTCACTCCGCAACTACAGAGTGATGACGATGCGCACTACTTTGATGAGTCCGAGCCCCTTGATGACTGGTCTGCGTCCATACCTTCAGGTGTTTCCCTCAGCTCGGAGGAAGTGAAGCAGCTGCTCTTTGGGTTTGAAGCTCATGTCCAGGAGAAGGCATATGAGCTCATCAAGACACCATTCGACGCAGCAAAGCTCCGAGGGATTGACCGCCTAGTTGATGACTCAGAGGAGCTAAAGCCGCAGGAAAAGGTTGTGTTGAAACAGTTTGTGAGGCTGTACGGCCACAAGGAGCGCAAGCGGCCGCGGGACATGCTGCTGCGAGACAAAGACACCAATAAGAAAGTCATGGAGATCCGGAAGGAGACGGCCTTCATGGGATATACCTGGCGAAGAATGAGGCCGGGGGGATACGTGGCCCCGGCAGTAGTTGAGTCTGGGGGTGAAGTGGCTCTCTTATCGTGACCCCTTCGGGGGAATTGTGAAGGAGATTTGAACAAGCGGAAAAGGAATGGCGCTGAACAACGAGCTGGACTCGGAAGTTATAAGCCTTGGGATTATTAATAGACATTAAGCATTAGTCTTTTTCTATATAATTAGTTTACATGCGTGTATATCCTGATCCTCATATTCATCATCCTGACCCATAAGTCATCAATCAAGAGGTGTGTTGCATCAAATTTCCCATCATTGCGTCTTAGACCCTCGCGCAGGGCTATCGTGCGTTTCATCTTCTCTCAAAGCGACGAGATCACCGGATGCCACAGCTTTGGCGTTGCGGATTTCCCATTCAAATTCCTTAAGGCCCCGGATCTCCCAAGAGAAGAAAAGCAAGGAGAGCAGGCCATCAACGACACCGGCGGCTAGACTCAAGCTGCTGATAAGCATGAGAATGAATGCTACGTAGTTTCCTGGACTGAACCAGATCGCAATCAGACATGCAAGCCAGACAACAAGAGCGACAAAGAAGTGAACGCCGCGCCAGTAACGCTGGCGGACCTCGCGTGCATGATACTTGTGGATCATGGCGACAATATCATCGTAGGCAGACATAGGAAGAGACTCGTGGTCCGGGAAACGACCGCGGTGAAGCTGAGTATCTGGGTCGGGGGATCGCGTGGGGTCGGAGGAGTGGGTGCTGCTGGTCGGACTGCTGGGAGCAAGATAGGCACCTGTCTGCAGGGCAGCGGAAGGAGTTTCGGCGCGGGGACCGACTGGCTTGGGGGCTGGCGAGGGAGTGTGTCGAGTGAGTGTTGCCTGAACGGCAAAGTGATCCGAGAGGGAGCAGTGCAAGCTGGGATGGCGCTCGGTCATGGAGACGACCGCAGACTTGATTATCCAACCGGGAGTTGTGATGGGAGCATCTGGGTCGACGCCTGTGGAAGCGAAGATATAGTCGAGACGCTTGCCGCGGGGATCGAGAGAATCTGGGGATACATCGCAAGACTGGCCTGCCGTAAGTCGATTCTGCTGATTCTTGGTCCATCGCCAAGTGTTGTAGACGGAATCACTAGTCGCGCCATTCTCAAAGAGGTTGAAGTCGGCGGTGGGGATCGGGCGACGACGAGCCTCCTCGGAGGGGTGGTGAGCTGGACCTAGGGCGCTGTCGGGGTGGAGGACGCGCCAGACGTCGCGCACAGGGGCGTGGGCGGTGATGAGTCGATGAGCGAGAGACAAGGGGAGCATGTTGAAGTCGCCCATAGCGACAACGAGGTGGCCACGCTCGGCGGCGCCGCGCAACAGCTTGGAGAGTTCCCAGGCCTGCGCAGTACGATGGCAGATGTAGGTACTCCTTGATTCGGGCTCGTACGGGGCGTGAGTCTGAGTGAGAGGGCTGGTCAGTCAAGATTCTAGAACATGGGAGAAGCATAATGGGGTTCCCATCGAAATGCCAAAGTGTTGCACTTACATGAGTGTTGAAGACCTCAATGATGTCCTTTCTCCTTGGCCCATAGCGAATCTTGGCGCTTGCGACTCCTTTCCCAACATACCAATCTCCTCTCCAAAAGGCAGTCGGGCGACCATTGAGAGGGTACTTGAACATGGTACTCTCCTCAATCGGCCAGCGACTCAGGATGGCAAGGCCGCCGCCGAACGCGCCACTGTGGTAGAACTTTCCATAGGGGAGAACCTGGCGAGTATGGCGGCGGATCGCTTGGTAGTCCTCCTGAGTCCAGCACTCTTGCAGCGCAACGATATGCGGCGCGGGAGCGAGAATGGCGAGCTGACGGCCGATCTCATCGAGTCGGGGAGCGCGGAGGGTCGAGATGTGAAGCAGACCCCAGCAATTGAGAGTCAGGAGGTTGAGGTCGGTTGGGAGGCCTTCGGGCTCTTCTTCGGGGACAACGGTCGTGCTAGGTGATGTGACCTTTTCGACGGTGTCGACCATGACGCCGACGAGCTGCTGGAGCTTGACAGTGGCTGATATATTGTAGAATGCGGCAGAGAAGTCGAGATGATGCGACAATTCAGTTTCTGCGCCGCGACGCACCTCGGCCGAGGATGGTTATTAGTTAATTATTGATGAGCCTACAAAGATATATCCGCCCACTAGTTGCGGCGCTAACAAGAACCGTCGGTAATTAGAAGCAGACCAAAGAATGAGAAGAAGAGACAAAGAGCAAAGGGGGCAAGAAAAACGTGCGCGTGGGGAAAAACTTGAGGTTGTGGAAATTGGTTGACGATAATCTTATCTTGCACCCTCTCCTTCCTTCCATGTCATGCCACTTACTTCTTTGGGGAGGTGCCTGTCGGTACTTTTCGTTTCGTACCTGCCCGGCAGCATTCCCAGCGTCGTGGTTGGATCAGTGGCCCATGCGGGGCCGCCTCTCCCGAGAGTGGAGAATGGCACGGCCTCGGGGCCGGACATTAAATTGTGATTAAAATCGTCTCGGCAGAAGGTATCAACCAAGTACTACTTGGAATCGGCAAGAGACTCGACGTCTTGGTTTGACCGTGAAGCATTGGATGTATTGTCATTAAAACAAGCACTTGAATTGATGCGGGGCCTCTCATAACAAACCGAGTTAATACAAAACGTCATAGATATCCACAGATGCCCTTTTGCGTGCTCAGTACAGTACTACCTTGACGTCGTAGCTCCACCGCGTCCCCCCCTCCTCCAAAGCACAGCTCCGTCAAAGCTCCTACCTACTAGCTAGCCACCTAGCCAAATAATAAAGTAGGCTGCCAAGCTTGCACAGAGAAGCTCCTCTCCTCAGGTGCCATTCATGCGACAAGGCCACGGACAAACAGTGGCGCTCTCGCTTCTGGATCCTTGGCGATCGACATTACTCGACAATCGGCATGCCATATCGGACAGCCCAGACCATTCTTTGCCTTTCTCCTCACTTTCAGCTTCTGCAAGTCCAGCTGTGTCATCATTGGCACAAGACCCCCCATCCAGAGCATCTTATCGGGGAATCGGCAAATTCATTAGGCCGCTGTCATCGTCATCAGGGTCCAGCTTCTAAACCATTCTCTCGACCTACTATCTAGAACCATCTTTTGATATCTCTGTATACACACTTCTCATCTATTAAGAGCAACCTTCCCCCCAGTCTACCTTGCTTCATCCGCGTGCCATCTTCTCTACCTATCATAACCTAAACCTGTGTGATCTATTGCTTCAACGTTAGCTTCAGCTTCTTAAATAGTAGACTAGTACCATCTACTCCTCGTCACCATAATGGCCGTTGTCTTCGAATCCCTGCTCCTCAAATTCAAACCTATCCTCGTCGAAAACCCCGACAATCCTCCGGCCTCATTCTCCTCTGTCACCGACCACCTCAAGACCATCCCCGGAGTCGACTCCATCTACCTCGGCCATCCCATCGAAAAGCCCGACTACTGGGTCCTCGGCATCTGCTGGGCCTCGCGCTCCTCGTATGAGGACTTCATCGCCAGCTCCGCCGCCACCGAGAGGCAAGCCTCACTCCGCGCACTTCTCGCCGAGCACCCGATCGTCAGCCCTGCTGCCGAGTACACAGGCAACGCTGAAGCTGCGCTGCGCGCGCCCATAACCGAGTTCTGCACTTGCTGGGGCGCGGATGAGACCTTTACAAATGACAACACGAAGCCGTTTGCCGAGGCTTGCGACGCTGGCGGCTTGGCTGGATTCCACGGTCTGGCTTATGGCGAGTTCGTCCAGCCCGACCACGAAGATGCCTCTGTCATCTCCGGCCTTGCCTCGAGATTGCTGCTGGGCTGGGATAGCAAGGAAGCTCATATGCAACACAAGAATAATGGCAGCGGTATGTCCCGGGTTGAGCTTTTGTATTAACCAGTGCGCTGACGCTTTGTTTCAGTAATCGACGATAACGTCTACTATCTACTTGAACGAAACAAAAGCCTCGAGATGGTGAGATTTCTCTTCTTTCCCATAATCTGCCACCATGACTGACATCCGTCTAGTATCATGTCCCTCTCCAGAAAGTTTAGTTTGAAACGCATCCTTTCGCGACCGACTTGCTAATATCGTTTCTTTGGATACCATGCCATGTCAATGCGGAGCTTATAGTACTTCATCGTGGTCTTCTGGATCAATGAATTAAAGAGAATTGTTACTCAGATCAATGCGCCGTCGAAAGCAATTACCTCGGGAGCTGTTATTTGACACAGCAAGGCTCCCGCTCCTACCAAACAACCCAGTCTTGCTTGTTCATCCCGATGAAATATGAACCCATCCTGTGACACCATTTCTATGCCTTCCGTCCGCCCAAGACCCCGTTGATTTGGGCTCGTGACTCGAGCACCATGCTCACAGCGAGTCGTCCATTGCCCATGCCTTACCGGCGGCTCGGCCGAGCCGCC
>JABEYC010000642.1:0-49257 GCA_013266195.1 Fusarium zealandicum | reverse complement strand
CCCAAGTTCACCGTAGTCGTGGGCGGCAGCTACGGCGCCGGCAACTACGGCATGTGCGGAAGGGCGTACAGCCCCCGGTTCCTGTGGATGTGGCCCAACGCCAGGATCGGCGTCATGGGCGGCGAGCAGCTGGCGTCCGTCATGGAGACGGTTGGGCAGAAGGTCGACACCGGGCTGAAGGAGCGGATCGAGAAGGAGAGCGATGCCACGTTCTCGTCGGCCAGGTTATGGGTAAGTGATGTCTGCGGGTGCCGTGCGCTGAGACCAGCGAGGCTAACATGTTGCAGGACGATGGAATTATTCCGCCTCAGCACACAAGACGATATCTCGGTCTGGGTCTGCAGGCCGCCATGGGAGGTAGGAACGAGGTCAAGGCGGGTGATACTAAATACGGCGTCTTCCGCATGTAATGTGTCAGTTATTAGTGCAATACCATTGTCGACTAGAATTGCAGAGTTTCCTATACACTCTCAAGTGGTGCCACTGATGGCTCCATTCCAAAGTTCCGAGATTCAGCTGCCTTGGGCTGGATGCATAGGAGTGTTGCTCTTGGCCGACAAGTTTTATTTGCGTGTGCCAAGGTATAGTTATCTACCAGATAGGAATATCAAACACGGTGTTGCACCTCTTGCTATTGGAGTCGGCTGGTGTGTACGCGGTTGGAGCGGTTGATGGGTGCCGGGCGGGCTCTAAGTAAAGCCCCGTGGCTCCATGAGTTGCATTTTACCCTGTCAAAGGCAGAACATAGAGTTCCGTGTGGGCAGCATAAAGCCAAAGCAGGCAAGCTTAGCACGGCCATGGATGGCTAGGTAGGTATTTCGACTCAGTAAGATTAGTATCTGCTTATTGATCATAAGATTCATGCGCGACAATAGCTCCAAAGCCATAGCATGATGAGTTTATTAATCAGTCCTCTTCTCCATTACAATTGGATGAATAAGGTGTAAACTATACTTGATCAAGAGTGCTGTTTGTTATGCTCGGTATAAATGAGCATTGATTGTTTGTCCTCCGTCGTGGTAATTACTGCGAGAACGCCAACGCCTCGCCGTTGGCAGTTATATCAAAACAAATATCATATCAAGGCTAAAATAGAGATGTAAAATTCAAATCCAATTAAAACCTTATGATGACTCCTTCATGCTCGGTTTTAGAACATGGGTTCTCTGCAGGAACTTTCACGCTCATCCGAGCCTACCCTAAACCAAAATCGCGAGCAGAGTCGATGGACAAGTGATCGACACTTACCAAAGACCCATGATCCATGGGCCCGAAAGATGACGTTGTCACTGACCCACTTGGATCGATGTACATGAGACACGCCAAGTTAGGTAGTGGATCCAGGACCGGAGCAGGTTGTCAGACTGGGTCTTGAGACACTAGAAGTCGAGGAGAAGAAGCTTAAGAAGACATGAAGAGCATCCAACTTGCATGAGATACGGAGACGGGAATAACAAGACATTACCACCTCCAGAGCATCGAGATGGTCAATCCTCCCGGCACGTATCTGAAGCTGCAATACGTATTAGACGATGGATGCTCAACCAACACAGAGGTCCGCAGCGGCAAGGGCTGTCACAGACACCAATCATGTACCCGATCGCTACTAGATCTCGAAAGGTGAAACGCCATGTTGCCAGCACAAGCAGGGGGCCCGAGTGTTGTGAGTTGTCATAAGATGCAGACGTAAGAACGAGGCGTCACAGATGATGCATCTCCCAAGGGTTGCGCTTATGACGGAAAAGAATCCCTCCGTAGAGGAGAGTGTGATTGATTGATTGATTGATTGATTGATCGATTGAGTGATTGCCTATGGGACCGGAACCAACGGAGTCGCCCTTGAACAGGGAGGTAGATACGGGTATTACTGTATGTGATACCCGTATGCGAGGTCAAGTATGGATTAAATGTTGTTGGTAATTAATTAATAGAGCACTGACCTGGAAGCATTGCGTTGAAGAAATTGACACAAGATCGCGCATCAAACAGTGGACTCGTGATCAAAGAAACCATCAATAGCCCGTCCAATGCCTTGCCGCGCACTAACCAAAGGCTTTGTCGTGTACTGTAGCGCGAGTCTAGGCCATTCCGATGCCTGTCGCTCCGAGCAGCGCAGTCTCGACTTTGTTCTTTCATTTGAAGTTTGTTGGCGGTGTGTTGTGCTGGCCGAGGGCTGAGCCTGGGCTGAGCTAGATGACCGAGGGACTTTGCGCATGGAGGCGGACTGGTGAACCTGTGTTTTCTTTAATATTAAAAAATTTAACTTTTTCCTGGATCTGACAGAAGAAATGAATGGAGTCGGTGCGTTTGTCTTACGGGAGACGGGACTCATCGTGTAGAAAATCAGTGCCCAAAAGGAGCAGAAACCCTGACGATGCTGCTTGAGAACTCATGTTGGAGTTGAGGCGCACGCCTTTTCCCTCTCTGCCCGAGCTGCAGGAACAGAGCGCGCTAGTGTTTCTGGTAAAGCGGGCGCCACAGGGGCCATCCTCGTCCCAGGTCTTGCAGCGGGCTTCAATAGACGCCGTCAGACTCTTATTGGTGGGACTGGCCCTGTGGACTGGATTCAAGCGGGTTTCGAGACAGGTTTTGGGCCAGTCGCAGAGTGGCTTGGCCTGATGTCTCGCGTGCGATTGTGGGGAGAGAATGGAACCAAGGAAAAAACATCGCAACGGCCGGCCGATTGAAGCCCCCTTTGATATTGGAAGGATCCATCCTTGTCGCTGTAACCCCCTCGCCCCCCTTCATCTCTGGCCTGCCATGTTAATAAAATAATTGATTGCTGCGGCCTTTGTTGAATGCTTCCATTCTGTGGCTGGGGTAACCAGGCTTCTTCGTCAGTGCGTGCGTTATACGGAGTACCTAACTGTAGATTTGGAGCAGTGCCCCCCAGGTTGGATAACAGGGCACACCTAGCTAGGGTGGGTGATCCATAGTGAATGATGAGGATCTTCTCTGCATAGTTATTGTCGGAAAACGGGTCTAGTCATCCGTAATTCCACTGGCCTCCCTTCCAAACAGCCCTTGATGAATTGATCGAATGGATTTCTCGGGGGAATAGACGGGCGCTATCTCGTCTCTCCCGGCGCCGTTGGGGGTCCGTTTGTGCTGCTTGTTTCGCCCTATGTATGCCTGCAAGCCTCACCTCACCTACCTGCCAGGTGCACTCCATCCGATCACACTCTATCTGGATCCTTTCCCTTCCTTCTCTTCCACCCTTCTCTCTCTCAACCTTTTCCCACCCTTTGCCTTTTGCAACCCTCACCCGCACTTTTAGTGCCGCTCTCTTTAGCCTGCTTCGACCTGAGCTGTCGTCGTCTGCGCGCCGTTCCTTTCTTTCTACTTCGCATTCGACTTGTTTCTATTTTCATTTCGGGTCTGTCTTGAGGACAAGGCGACTTTCCCTCCCCTCCGATCTGCCAGAGCATCCAAAACCGCTTTGATAGCTGAGACCTGCCCTGGGATCGTCATTTGTCAGTTTCGGGAAAGAGAGACTTGAGGAGAAAGAGCAAGGAACCCAAACGCCCCGACACGACTCGACACGACTCGACACGCCGGTACCATCGACTCGACTTTTCCAACCACCATCTATCTTTCTTCTCTGGGTCGCCTTCAACTACCTCAAACCATTCACACGCCAGCCTGTAACACGGCCTCTGGATCCGTCGATTTCCGCCTACGTCTCGGTGACACGGCCCCATCCCGTTCATCAACCTGTCGTCTCGTCCACTGGATTTGGAGCTGTTGCGTCTCTGTCGCTGAGCGTCGGATCGCTGCGCATCCTCGTTGACTGAGGCTGTTTCTGTCGTTAGTTGCGAGTTCCTGTGACATCTTTGTTTTGCCGCAACATTGAACTGCTGCTACACGACCCCTTGAAGCCCAGCTTTCGCCGGTACGTGATCAAACCCTTCTGCTTCACTTGCCTTCGTGTTCGATGCCCTGAGCTAGTCTCACTCTGGAGCGTCCTCTCTTGTTTCAATCTGGCAGTCTTGCAATCTAGTTTCTCATTTATCTTCTTGTGCAACTGACGTCTCTCACTAGGCTTTCTTTTCTCTTTGCGTCGTTTACAACGCCTGCGAGGTCTGGTTTACCGTGCAAAACCCTCCTTTTTGGTTTGACGATTCGTCTTATCCTCTCTTCACTCGTTTCTATTTCATTCTTCTACCGTCTCCTTTTCTTTTCCGTTCGTCCCGGACTCACCGCAAAGTCGACATAACCTGTGGCTGTGCGACTTCCAATTTCAAGAAACGTCATCTTTCATGCTGTAGCACCCCAACCGATTCGACTAGACGTCAATTTCAGTAGATACTGAACGCTGTGTCGTTCATATCCCCACAAGTTTCCCTTCGAGCGCCGCAAGCCGCCGGTTACGCGCATCAGGTACATTGCATTGGTTCTCTGCAGCTACCCGGCCTCTTGCATAGACTCGGACTGCATCCAGGGGTTTGATGCCAAACCTGGAGCCTTACTGAGCCGCTGACTTTTGAATGCGCCTCGATTTGGCATAAAAGAACTAAATGAGTCAACCATATGATGGAAGAGAAATGGACGCCCCCTTATCGGGATCCGGATCTGTCAAGAGAGCGCGAGAGAGGGCACAGGCTGGTATTCCACTACACCAACCGTTGCCCCTTCGCTCAGAAACAATGGATGACGGACCGCCCGGCGATCTGAGGGCTCCTCCCCGTCGGCCTATGGCCGCACAACCTCCTGGCCAGTCAAGGCTTCCTCGGCCCAAGCCTGGCCCCGCGATGGATATTAGGAATGGAAACGCTGGCCCTGCCATCTCCAGACCTACACAGGTACCGCAATGGCCCTTACCGGGCCCCCCAATGGCAGCTATGAACCAGCCCGAACCCGAGCCATACCGACCGCCTCCCGGGCGACCGCTACAGGCTCCCCAGCGACCACCCCGACCCAGCCAAGTCCCTTCGATGCTGGACCAGTCACGCCTCCAGGACCCGACGCCTGTGTTCCTGACACCAGAGTCCGACGACTATTACTCCTCCGTCCCTCCCTCCCCGTCCTCGCGAATGACTACCTCTAGTCTCGGATCGGTGCCGGACTTTCCTACGCCCAATGCTTCGCTTGTTGGAGTTCCCCAGAGGAGAAGCACCTACCTAGGGCCTCCTCCCTCGTCTCGGCGAGGGGCTTCTTCGTTCTACTCAAATGCGTCGTATGTTTCACCGATCCCCGAAGAGAGTCTTAAGTCGAAATCCCATGGATCTTATGCGTCGAGCGCCGCTATGCCCGATACTTGGCCGTCAGCTTCCAGACAGGTCAGCCCTACCTTCTACGATGAAACCGATACTGAGAAGAGCCACGATTCCGGCGACGACGAGTTTAACGACGAGAGCAAACTGGTCCGAAGCGCCAGTATTGGCAGGAAGGGAAAGCCTTCACTCGTCAACACAAAGTCCGTGAACCTCGAGGCCGGCCATCGACCAGCCCCGTCGCCTGTTCAGCCTTTCGAGTCTGGCACCGCTTACATGGATGTGTCAACGAACTCGTCGAACACGCTGCCCATGGCCAAACCCCAGGCTCATAACCCTAAGGACGGACTTAGCCCGGATGCCATTCTGGGCGCATACGCAGCGGCCAGTGCGACCAATATGGCAGAGTCGCCTGCTCCGAGCCCATCTCCTCAGCCCTTCAGCCGGCTGTCAGCTATTCGACGACCGCCAATGCTAGATATTGATGCTGTGAGGAAAGCGGAGGAGAGAGGTAGCATCACAAGCTTACCGGACCTGATCCGACGAGCGACTCAACTTGCCAGCATGATGGATCGCGGTCGCAGACCGACTAGTCGCTTCGGAGACTTGAGTGATTATCTCGATGAGAAGGGTCAGTATCGTGGTGGTGACAAGGAGAACTCAGGTAAGTACCCCATTGGATGCCCATGTCAGGGATCAGACAACTTACATACAGCAGGCCTGTCGGACATGTTGGCCGCATTCCCTCCCCCCGCACATGCTCAAACCGATCGACAAAGCCGAGGTTCCTGGTTCCGGACGACTTCTTGGCCTCTGGCACCCAGTCGACAAGGCGAAGCCCCTTCACGATCAGGACTGCGCGACATGACTTCCTCCGACAGCACCCACAGCCCTGAGGGCAAGCGACGGCGCCGATGCTGTGGCCTGCCCGTCTGGGGCTTCGTCCTTGTATTGATCTTCCTGTTGGGCATCATCGCCGCTGCGGTGCTTGTCCCCTTGGAATTCTTTGTCTTTAAGAATTTGAGTAATAATGACAAGCCCAAGACTGATTTGGCTCAGTGCCAGGAGTCGCTCCAGTGCCACAATGGAGGAACCAACACTTTCGCAGAGGGTATTTGCTCATGCATCTGCACGAACGGATTCACGGGTTCCGACTGTAGCGCCAACGGCTCAGACGGGTGTACAACAGCCGACTTTGGCGGGGACCTCAGCAATGTGACGCTGGGCAAGGCTATCCCCCAGCTGATCGAGAACAGCGAGGCTAGCTTTTCCATTCCTCTTTCAGGCACTGACATCCTGGCCAAGCTCACCTCTGGAAACCTGTCGTGCATCGCCCAGAACTCACTCGTCACCTTTGATGGGCATAGTATTCGAAAAGCCGAGGCTTCATCTAATTCCGCCGACAAGAAGCGGGAGGTGGGCATGGCGAATCTGCCAGCTCGCGCGGCCTCGGCTGCCGTGTCCATCTCCCCAGACGATGCCCCTTCCACCTTTGTTATGGACGAAGGAGCGCCGGCGGCCGTACCAACTACGGCGGATCCAGCCCAAACATCTGCAGCTGAGGCCTCGTTAACGGATAGTTCAGCAGTCCCTACAGCCACGTTCTCAGTCACAGAAGAGGTTGTCGACTTTGCACGAGTGGCAGTTCTCTATGTACTCCAAGAACAAGACTTGGATAGCGCCAAGGATGCACAGGACGTCCTTGGGCGCTTCTTGACCAAGGCTGGCAAGGACTCTGGAGTGACGACAAAGGTTGCTGAGAGTATTAAGATTGGAGAAGACAGCACGGTGGATATGAGGAGGTACAAGATCGACCTCGGGTCGGGAGCTGTGGGAGGAAATACAAAGCGCGATAGGCTCGCCGCTCCAGCACGTCGACAGGTTGGACAAAAAGCAGACTACCTCGCGCGTCGGGGTGGGTCATTGCGTGCGCGACGTTAACAGCACAGAAGAAAGGCTGTACATAATGCGTGGATATAAGGTAGTTATGCATGTTGGTATGATGGCGACTGTGGTCTTTTCGACTTGTTTTAGCCAGGGCCGGGCCGTGGATGATAATGAGTGAGTGAGAACAGGAAATGGGATTGATGAGGAGAAGATCTTGCATAACCATTTCAGAGGCCCCTTTCTTTATCTTCTATTCTATCCTCCCCCTTTTTCAGCATGTACAACTCGCGAGCGAGTATTAGCGTGGGCGTTTATCAAAATAGAGGAATGGCTGATGCCATGCTGCGGTCCCATGAATCATGAATGAGACGTAGTTAGAACATTTGCATGATGTCGACGGCTCAGGGCATATGAAAGACCTCCTCGACAGGCTTCCACCACGATGGCTCGCCGGCCTCGGAGCTCACGGCCCCAGGAACCAGACTCTCTTGCCAGGCGTCGGTCATACGCCACCACTCTCTGACGCGAGGGTTCTCTGCCATTCGGGCCATGTCGCCATCGTAGTCGGAGCCGATGTACTTGAAGGAGGCGAAGAGGATGTGAGACTTGTCGTCGTAGAAGATGCTATCTACGAGTCCCGCATTAGTCGAGTGTACGTGCCATGGAATGGGCCAGAGCATCTCTTACAGTCTTTGATGTTGCACTGCTTGATCTGGGCGAGCACGTCGGGCCAGACGCGGGCGTGCACGTCGCGGTACTCGGCGAGATGCTGGGGCTTGAGCCTGACGATCTGGGCGAAGCGGCGGGCGGTCTGAGACATGGTGTCAAGGGTGTGAGTTTGCTTGTGTTGGTGTTGATGAGACGGGTGTGGTTGCGCGACGACGGCTTCACACGAGGGTGATGCGGGGACAAGACAAGGTAACAACGTAGGCAGGTAGACTGTTTACAGCTTGAAGGATCCGCTAGATAGCTAGGTATATATATATATACACACATCGGTAACTAGTCGAGAGCAAGACTTCGGTAATCGGGACATCACTTAGCGAGTTGTCCTCAAAACCCCGCATCAATTGCCTCTGTTCTAAAAGTTGTCTATCCTACAATGGGGCTCTTCGACAGCTCCAAGGCTAAGCAGGGGTCCACACTCTACAGTATGGGGGGATTTTCATCAGGGTCCATTCTTGAACGCGATCTGGTCTAGCTGCTTAATCACTGCACTCGTTCTTCTCGCCGCTCCCCAATGCCCCCAAGGGGTTTCTCAGGAAATGCAATGCGATCGCGGCCGTGATTGCATCATTCCGCTTGTTGTCATCGATATCATGACAAAAGGCATGCGGATTTAACTTCGATGTGTACCGTGTCTTAGCGAGGGTCTAGATCAATACCTGATTCAGACCAAGTATCTTACTCCCGTCTTGTCTTTTATCGTAACTAGTATGAAAGGATACATGATAAATGATATGAAATTCGCCAATATAACTAGTACCTGGGGTAGGGACAAAGAAAACCCCAAGCCACTGTCGGATATCAAAGGAGAGAACAGTAACGACCCCTGGTCGTCGCCAAAGCATGCCCTGGTAAACCATAACCATCCGGTTCATGACATATGAATCGATCCGTCCAACGCTAAAACGCCTTTCCCAAAATCACGTTGTGATACATTCTTGTGCCAAATACGCCCCTTCCTGGAGTTGCTGTATGCTTATTTTACTCCATCATACCTTTTATTGAAACCGAAATCAAATACGCCCAAGCTGTTCATCGAAATTTAGTTGCGAGGCCCAGCCTCCTCACCAACGATGAGTCCGGACTTCTCGTCTTCGGCGATGGTCTCAAGAACATGGGCCTTGTAAGCAGCGCCGAGAGCGGGCTCAGCCTGTTCGCCCTTGAAGAAGAGGAAGATGCGGAAGACAAGAGTGCAAGCAAACATGGCAACACTGCGAGAAGTTAGCATTTGACTATTGGATTGTCGGGGAGAGAGAACATACAGAGCAACACCGACACCGGCTGTAACACCCATCAGGACGGGGATGACAATGTACGCAAGAATATCCTTCAGCATGGTGGCCCAGGAGTTGTCGGAATTATCGTGAACAAGATCGTTGTGGTGGCCGTGGGGGTGACCGCTGGCGCCCTTGTTCTTCATCTTGCCATGGCCAGAGTGGTTCTTGTGGCCGTGGCCCTTCATTCTGTGGCAGCCCTTGAACTTGCCCTTGACACCCTTCCAAGTATCGTGAGCCAGACCCTTGGCACTGCACCACACCGAGTTGCAATGTTCTCCCGTCTTTCCGTCATCGCTGTGGCCCTCCACATCAATGCCTCCGATGATGAGTTCGCCGACCGGGGCCTTGATAAGCTTGACATTGACCAGAGGGACGCCGTCGACGAACCGGTCGCCGACCTCGATAATTCTGACCTCTACACTAACGACCTCGAGGTGCTGGTCCTCATCGACGCCCTCGGGACGGATGGCGAGACCGTAGCCTAGCCGACGCATGTCACTCTTGCCGTTGCCCTTGATAACGGCGGCCGAGAGGTCACCGTTCCAGGGATCCGCTTGCGGGTACAGTTCGAAACCGTTGAGCATCAAACGGTGCTTTTCGACGGCAAAGTTGAGCTCGAGTTGAGGGTTGTGACCGCGGCACTGAGTACAAGGGACGTTGATGACCTGGCTAAAGGCATTGCTGGGGACCTCGAAAGTGCCCACATCGATGGGAAGAGCGCGGAAGATGCTATCGTCGGCCTCGGAGGTCTCGGGGACGATGAGAATGGCAGCGGCCGTAGCCGCGAATACGAGAGGCTTGTACAGCATCGTTGGGGTCTGTCGTATATCGATTTCGATGGAAAATGTGCTTTATCGAGGTGATGTATTTGGCTGATGTTTAATGTCGTAGACGTTGAAGGAGTAAAAAGAGCGACACGTAAGGACGTACGGAGTAGAGAGGCGAGTGACGGTGGTCGCACTTGCCTTTTACTGGAGGCGTCAACCGGATGTCTCGGTGGCGTAAGCTCCTGCATTGGGTAAAGACCATCCCGAGTGCGAGTCTGGGCGGCAGGGGAAGGCAAGGGCTGCCCCTCCATGGCTCATAGTGGCGCTTTGCTTCCAAGTGCCGCCCGTGCTGATCATGCGCGCTCTTTCCTGCCCTATTGATTTCTGGCGAGCCTTGAGAGTCAGGCACCCATCACTGTCAAAGACGTCAGCGGAATTCATTTACTACTGCATCCGGTCAATGCACGCTATCATTGGACAGTAAAGGCTTACATATCGATCGGGGGATGCCAAATGGTTTCAGCCGTTTCATCATTGAATGAGAATATCAAGTCATATTCCGTTCCACAGCCGCCGAACACGTCACAAGTGAATCAACCGCGTATCAAAAACCGAGTAAACCTCGTCTCGGGATAATTAATTAGTTCAGTTATGTGACTTATACATT
Organism: Fusarium zealandicum; assembly: GCA_013266195.1. Lineage (NCBI taxonomy): Eukaryota > Fungi > Ascomycota > Sordariomycetes > Hypocreales > Nectriaceae > Fusarium > Fusarium zealandicum. The sequence continues at coordinate 38,720 of JABEYC010000642.1, read as the reverse complement.
GGACCTGTACCGGAACCTCGGAATCGTATCAGCCCCCCCTGCTTGCATCATCCCTACTAGCCATGCGTATGCCGCCGTGCCCGGGCTTTGACAGTGGCCCGAATGCCGAAACCAATAAAGGCCGGATAACAAACACAGTCCGCCAAAGAAGATACCAAAAAGAAATGTGAAACTCAACAAGTGAACATTAATCGCACCACGAGAATTCTGGCACGTGCATCGTCCGTCTGACTTGATGCTTGGAGTTCAATCCTTGTCCAGTCGCCTTCAAGACTGCTCCTCATCAGTCTTCACTGTTGTCTTTCGGTGCCAGAGAGACTTCAGCTTGTCCACTGCATCCTCCCACCGCAGGCGCCAATCGGCCCTCGGGGTTAAGCCTCCATCGCCAATGCCGATGCCAAGGTCCGACACGTTTCGATGGCGATGGACAGGTGAATTTTGGCCCCACGGATAGTTCGGGTCATCAGGCAGTGCGTCTGATGGGGCTATCGTGCCCGTCGGAACAGGGTATGCAACTCCCACAGAGCCTGACCCTTGCCCAGGTTGAGTTGTGACAGTTTTGAGAGTTGTCAGCAGAGGCTGAGTGCTTGAATCTAGGTATTATGTGTCAGCATCAGTCCCTGGCATGCCAATCGCGTTACCAACCTTTTGCAGCAAATGTGCGGGTGTTGTTTGCCCAGGGCAACGTGCTGCAGCTACTCGTCGTGCTCGTGGTGTTACAAACCGACGTTTGGCTCAAGGCCGTTGGCAACGGTAGAGGATACGACCCTGGTGGAACAGTTCCGCTAGCCGCAGTTGAGCAATCTGTCGTGGTTGAAAGTGTTGATGGTGGATAATACGGCGGGTAGTATGGCGAATCCGTGCAGGTCGTGGAAGTCCATGTCGACGACTCGCACGAACTAGTGAAGCCGGTCCATGAGGTAGAACATGCACTCGTTGTATTCCATGATCCTGTCAAAGTACTCGTGGTAGAGGGACCCCTCGTCAATTCTGCTCCGGTTCTACCAGTTGACTCAAACGAAGTGGTGAAACTAATGCCGGTACTTGGGGAAAAGGTTGGAGGCCCTGCCGCCGTGGAAGATGAGGGCGGCGAAACGGACTTGGAAGGCTCCGTGGTCCCCGGTGGTCCCCGTGGCTCCGAAGAAGCCGAAGGACCGGAGGTTGTATTTGTCCAAACCCCTGAGCTTATCCACACAGTGGAGCTGGGAATAGCACCTCCAGAGACCCGCGACGTGCCCGTGCCCGTGCCCGTACTTGCAGGAACAGGAGTGATAACCACAGTTGTAGTGCTAGTAGCTCGAGTTGTCAACGGGGGAACAACAGTAGAGTTGCCGGTAGGGAACTGGGGCGTGCTGGCTGATGCCGAAGATCCTGGAACCCTTGTGAGACTCGAGGTCAGCCAGGTGGTCCATGGAGAGGGGGCTGTCGTCCTGGAAGAGATTGAGAAGCTGATGCCAGAACCTAGTGTTGACCCAAGTGTTGTCGAATTAGAGATTGGGAACAGTGGCGTGCTTGTATCTGATTCAGAGACAGAGGTACCAGTCGGCGCTTCCGTAAAGGTTGAGTTTGGGGGATAGCGGGTTGAGGTTACCCTAGGCGTCGAGGCTGGAAATACTGTCGAGTCGCCTATCGAGGAGCTGGAACTGATAGAAATGGAACCGGTGGCCGTTGGCGGCAGTGGGATACCAGTTCCCGTAACGGTCCAGCTTACTGTTGAGTTCGATGGCCTTGGAAACGGGGGCATGCTGCTCTGAATCGTGAGTGTTGTATTTGAACCGGGTCCCGGTTGGGATATCATAGTGCTGTTGAAAGGCGCAGAGAAAGAGGATACGGATGTTGAACCTGGTGTATCGGTGAGAGTTCCAGTAGCAGTGCGACTCTGCATGCTTGTGGCCGTGCTATTCAGTGAAGTCGGGAATGGAGGCACGATGGTTGAAGAGGTCATAGCCCGAGTAGAGTTTCCCCATGAACCCCGAGACACTGTAGAGGTAACCGTGCTTCGAATTGTGGTTGTGGTCACCGTCGAGTTAGTTGGCCAGTAAGATGTACTGGTGGTGTTTAGGGATCGATATGTAGTAACAGTGACTTCGGAAACTGCACTCCTCGTGAAGCCAGCCGGAAAAGACGTCGTTTCAGTCGTGGTTGAGTTTGCAAAAGAAGCGGTGCTTCTTTCATCACTTGGAAGTCCACTACTGAAGCCGGAGCTGATCGCGGACCGCGCAGTTGCAGTGCCTGACAAGCTTACTGTTCGCGTAGTCTGAGAAGATAACCAGGAACGTGTAGCTGACCACCAATCAATGGTTGTGTTACTTGGGAAGGGAAATGGCACGTTGGTGGGTACTCCAGTAATCGTTGAGGTATTGACGCCTGAAGGGACGATCATGGATGTAGACAGGCGCGTATACCCAGTCGTCGGCGTCATATTGGAAACACTGCTTGTGCGAGAGACTGTAGTGTTGAAGGAGCCAGTAAGTCTTGTGGGGGTGATTTTGGTTGTGATAGTCGAGATCCATGTGGTTTTCGTTACAGACATGTTCCCCCAAGACGAACTCGATGAAACACTCGACAGAAGTGTCCCAGTTGATGTATCAATAGGGCCTTCAGTAGAGATGACAGACGGCCCCGGAGGAATCAAGGGCGTGGTGATGATCGAGAATGTCAAAGAAGACGTGGGCGGTATAAGAGACACAGTCGGCGCAGTAGTTGACTCTGAGGTTGGCGAGTCATCCAGTGTCCAAGTTGACCAGTCCAACAAGGAGCTGGATTGCGACAGAGACGAGGAAGATAAACTTTGGCTCTCACTTGAGACATTCAACCGCGAAGATGTGAATGTTGGAAACACTGTAGGGATAGAGCCATTGGTCATGTCGGTCAAGGTGCCCGTTGGTGGAATACCTCCAGGAAAGACTGTAACAACAGAGCCCCCAGCGATTGTCGTCACCGTCAAGGACCCAGAGGCCCCCCGCGATGTAGTATTGACGGGAAGAGCGCTGGAACTGAATAGAGCATCCGATGCCGTTTGTGTCACGCTCGCAGAAACCACTGGGCCGGATTGGTCAAAGCTGCTGCTCGCTTTGGAAGTTGATGTCGAGATGATGGATGAGTTTGTGATGAATGAAGTGAGTGTGGGTGCAGACACCCCCCCAGTGGCCTGGAGAGTGCTCGAGATTGTGGCTGTTGACGAGATCACAGAGACCACAGTAGACCTGGTTTGAGACATGGTACCAAATTCCGAGAGAGAACCATTTGTTGCCACGGTCAAAGAGGTGAAGGATGAGGCTTCATCTCGAGCAGTGGTTTCAGTTGCCGTCGGCATACCACTAAGACTTTCAGACGAATCTCTATTCCTTGTACTGGCAGACTGTGTTGTACTAGCCAAGGATGATGAGCTGGCTGTTTCCACGGAAGAAATCAGACTCGAAGACAAGCTAGTCAAGCTGGCCTCAAATGAAGCCGAAGTCTCGGTGACGCGTGAAGTCTCCGATGAGGACGTGTTTCGAGCGGTGAACACGACTGATGTATCTTCCGAACTCAACAACAGACTTTCCGTTAGGGTACTCTGAGCTGTGATCGTCGTGATGATGCCAGACGCGACGCTCCCGGAGATTGAGGACTCCCCCGAAAGAGTACCAGCGGTCAAGGTTTCAGTAGAGATCCGCGACGAATTCTGTGCTGGGTTGACCGTAAGAGCTGCCGTAGACTCAATTGAGGATGTGAACAAGGTAGGGGATGAAGTGTCAGATGGAATGTCCATAGAGGACACTGGACGCGAGGATCCCTCAGATGCTGTCGAATGGGTCGAAGAAAATGTGAGTCCAGATCCCGTGGATGCTGGTGCGGAAACCGTCACAGTGACATTGAGAAGCTTGGTGGTTGTCGTGGTTGAAATTGAGCTCGTTGTACTTTCAACCAGCCAAGTTGAAGAACCTTGGTCGGAAAAAGACTGCGTTCTCATCCTAGAGGAAGACGCCTTGGTCGAGCTTGTCAACTGCATAGTCTCGGTCATCCACATCGTTGTTGAGTCAGATGTCACATTCAAACCAGGAGTGGTTTGGCCAGGGAATGGGTAATCGCTGGAAGAAGTTTGGCTCTTGACACTGGTCTGTGAGGTGAGGATCAAGCTGGTAGTCTGGGACGGGGAGCTGAGGGTCACAGACGACTCCGACTCAGTGCTTGATGCTTCCTCTACCGCTGTCTCAGAACTAACGATGATGCTAGAAACTGCAGAAGATGAAAGGATGTTCGAAGAGGGGAGAGGCAGAGATGAAGATGAGAGTCCACCAGTCGTGTCAGTTGCACTTCCGATATTTGACGTGAACGAGGTGCTATAAAAGGAGCTCGTGCTGGAGAACGAATACCCTTCATCACTCGAAGTGCCCGAGGACTGAGCCGTGACTGTCGAGGAAACACTACCCTTGGAAGCTTCTGAGCTCAGAGATGACATAGACTCTGATGACTGAACTGTTGATGCAGTCTCCGAGCGGGTTGCGCTACTAGCCTTGGCGCTCGAATCTGCGGATACCGTAGTGATGTCGGTCTCTGAACCAGAGGAAGCATGAGACGAGAAACTTCCAGAAGATGTGCTATGTTCCGAAGAAACATTCATCTTGGAAGTAATATCGGCGTCGGAAGGGATTGCGGTGACAGTCACGGAGCTGCCTGCCTGCGAGGTTGACTCATCAGAGGGCGAGTCTAGAGAGTTTGTTAGATATTGGAGCCCTCTATGGATCTGGATTCTTACAAGACTCGGACTTGGTCGAAGTAGCTGGCCCATCCGTGTAGTACGGTGGTGGAGGGCCGTAGCCATAGTCCGTGGGCTCATCATACCCCTGAAGCTGGTGGGCTTTGATGGAGTCGTCTCTGCGCACAATCTTGGGACCAGCCCGATGCTGCCGACCGTCAAACTGAGCCACACTGCGAGAAACACAGAGTAACAACAGCACGGCCGACAGAAAGGCGGCCAAGTGCAGGTTTGGGGGCCGCATGGTGAAGGGCGATGCTTCTCTAATTCAGCGTTAGTATTAGTGTCTCTAGGCCCAACAATAGCCAAGAAGGAGGGAATAATAAGCTTACCAAGTCTAGCGAGTGATACCGCGCTTTATGGTGCCTTGGAAAACGGAAAAGAGATTGGAACGAGCGTATGAATACAGCGGATAACGATATTGATACAAAGGAGTGGGAGTCGCGGGCAGGAGATTCTGTAGGATGCCTCCTCGCGGTGTTGAGGTTGACGACGCGAAGGGAAGAGAACGCGAGATGGGAGAAGGAAGGATAGAGAAGGAAAGAAGACAAGAACAGCGAGCGAGTGATAACACGCGAGGTGAAGAGAAAAGAACACAAGAGAAACGCAAGATGTGCGACTGGCACCAGCTGTCTCGCAGAGCTTGCCAGCTCCTGGGCAAAAGGGAACCGGATCCTGATACCTTATAGGCTCATATACCACGCCCGAGAACCCAAGATTCGCCCCCTGGCGGCCTATCACAGCATCCAAGCACAAGCTGCGACTCGAAACCAGATAGATTACGAACGCCTGACTGCAGGACCCTGCTTGATGGTGAGTTAGGGTTGTATGTCTTCCAACTCGTCCCGCAGCCGGTCACACCTTGGCCGTTGACGGCTGCGAATAGCCTTCTAACCACGCCATGGCACATATCTCCGGTCGATTGCTTGCTTCGCCTTCCTTCCATCACGGAATTGCCAGTGCCTGAACAAGGGCGATATCCCGTCTCCTTATGCTGGCGCGCGGACGCGGATGCGGGCAACGAGAGATGGATAGGGCTTCGAGTCGGGGCATACTGGTGATGTCCTTGGATGTCTTCGGACCGGGCTCCTCTTTGAGGTTGCATAATCGCTTGCCTGCAGTCAATCGCTCTTTGATCTGCCCCTTTTGCCTCAGCATCCGGTGCTTGTCGGTCTCTGTCCCAAGGTGCCATCTCACGGGCCATCCTTCATCTCCCATGCCATCTTGGACCCCAAGGAGAGGATGGCACAATATGGTCATGTCCAACAAACAGCTCCTTATTTGAATCTGCTTCAGATTGCGGCAGCTGAACCTTGAAAGAAACATGAGGTGTCAAACTTCAAGACAAACCGAGCGTCCTCCGGTATCGTTTCTCTTTTTGGAGAAGTTCTCCTATTTTGGGGAGAGAGTACGCTGACTCCTTAGCTCAGAGTTGTACATGACTCGCGACAGAGCCGGCCCTCGTACAGTTGTACCTCTTTGTGCATCGACCTGCGGGATCTGGTCTGTACCAGTAGAGCGCCTGACAGACGAGATCTCGGCCGTGTCCAACGGTTGAAGCGTAGAGCATCTCGGGCCTTCAACCATTCGGGGCTGACGGCCACTTTGTCTAGCGTTTTACGGGACAGGGCCCCCAAAGACTAAGACTGTCATGCCTGTATGTGTGTGAGATGGTGGCACCTGCAGCTAGCCTCAGCAACGAGGCGAGCTGCAGCTTGCCGTCGGCTCGCAAGGAGGCTGTGATTCCAGCAGGGGATATCACTGGGTATTCCTCATGGAAGACACTTTGGGGATTCTGCAGGATCTCACTCCCAATCTTAACTTCAACTGCTCAGAGAGTTTACTTGCGGACATCAAAAGCTTGGTCAACGCCGTGCCACGCATGATCACGGACCTGCATGCCGAGATGCGCCCTGTAAGTGATGGCGCAAATCAAACACGCGTACGCTTGAAACGACACTTGTTGCTCTTATCAAATACTGAGTATGCTTCGTAGGTAACTGTAACCCAAGACCAATACTGTTGAGTGCAAATGGCAATGGAACCTAGAATTCGTATTGTAGGTAGGTAGGTCCTGGGCCGAAAAGCGGTGATGGTTGCGAGGGGCGAATTTGAAAGTTGAGACAAGTCGAAACAGTTTTGGAGAACTCAAGAACCAAGATCCGGATGCCTCAAACACACATGAACATTTTTCTTCAATTAGATACCCTTGTGACCATAGCCGTTCCTTCCTAAACCGCTGCGCCGAGTCAAAGCTAGTAAAACCTCCCGGGTAAGCAAGATGCTGTCGGCTCTAGCTGCCCTGAACTCCACGTGATTTCCCTCACCTCCCGTGCCTGATTTCCTTTATCTCCGATCCCAAGACCAAATAAAGGCCTTGTTTGTACTCGTCAGATGTCATTCCCTTTAGACGAGAGCCAGTTAGGTGGCGGGAGAATCATTGCGTCTACTCGGCCTTCTCGGCCGTCTCTCGCAGGCTCGGAGCCGTTCCATCGGTCATGGTAGTGTCCTTGTCCTCGATATCAGCCGCCCACAAGGCAGCACCAACTAGAGCATGTGAGTAACATTAAATGTCAGGCATCGTAAAGTCACTTACCGGTGTTGGTAAAGGTAAAGAACATGGAAGCCACGGGAATCATCTCCAGAAGGGTGGCGACAAGGCCAAATCTGTGCTGGTTAGCTATGCTCACTTCATCGCGTACCACGGAATATCTAGAACATATGGTGAAGCATGTGAGGGAAAGAATTAGTGACGTACGCAGTGTAGGGACCGACATTCTTGCTAAGCCAGTCCGATCTCTTGGGAGCCGACCATTGCTTGAGCTGGAAGTACTGTACATTGTTAGTATGACAGTCAAGTTTGAGCATGCTTGCCACTCACTCGGCCATGAACACCCTTGCCTCGAGTACGACCTGAAATCATTTAGTATCGCGGAGATAGTGCAGTCAGGCATTGTACTGACCCTGGATGACGATGAAAATGGCGGTACCGACGACAGGAATGGCGTTGAGGGGTAGGTACATGATGTACCGGATGATAGCCTTGGGGCTGAACTGCTCGAATGGGCTCTTCAAGATCTTGCCCAGCTTCTGCATCGGATCGCTCCCAGACTTGACCTCTCTACCCTCGCTCACGATCTTGGTGTCACCACGAGCGAGCAGGGTGCCGTCGAAGACGTCGAGCAGAGCATCCTGGAGGAGGTAGTTGCGAGAAACGAGGTTGATGATGGTGGTGCTCTCGTTGAGCACGAGCAAGATGGTTGTGAAAACAGCCAGAGGACCATTCACAAACACGAGGATGGCGAGCTGTGGCAGATACGTGAAGGCGAACATGCCCCCAATGACACCAGTCGAAAGGAGGACCAAAGGTCCGAGCTTGGAGACGAAGGGCTGCCATAGGGAGCGATGCGAGAGGAAATAGAATATGCCCTATGTAGTTTCGGATGCGTTAGCGAGGGGACCTCTTGGAGACAAGGAACTTGAGAGGGCAAAAAACATGCCTTGATCGGGTAGAGATAGGCCCTACTCTTGGCGGCATCAGCGACAATGTCCCTGGCCTGCGCGTAATCCTCCTTGCTGAAAGACAGTCAGCTTCGCGAAACGAACCAAAGAATCCATCCTTTTAGCCTCACATGACCTCCTGGGCCTTTCCACCCACTGAATCAACCATCCTGTTCCGCTGTGGCTGCTGTTGCTGGTTGAGTTCTTCCGTGTCCGACATGATGAATCGCTTGGTTGCTTGGTGGAAGAGGTGCTGATGTAAGGTGGTTCAAGATCTCGACTTTCTTGCACCGGTGAAGAAGAGTGAAATTGATGAGTTTGAACCAGCTCCTTCTTGTTTTATCTCGACAATCACAAGCTTTCCATTCCAGGGAAGCTTGAGGAAGGGAGCTGTAGTCGATGTCGTCATCTTGGCGTGCAGCTGTTGCTTGGTTGGCGGGGCGCTTTTTACGCTCAAGCACGTGGGTCTACCTGGTCACTTTTCCCTACAGCGGGGAGCAACACCTCCGATTCATGATGATGTTGTTACGTTGAAGCTACGAACTGATATCAGAATGCCATCAATTTCGAGCTTTGGGGCCTCGTTCTCTTGGCTCTCATGACCCCAGGCCAAGGAAATACACTTAATTTCCTTTTTTGAGACCGACCTACTTAGGCTGAAGTCATCCGCGACAACGTCACCATAAGGTACAGTTAAGATCGCCGGACAAACGCCTAGTGACCCACCCCGCGCCGTAGCTGGTGACCCACCACGGGCCTAACCGCCGGAAGTCTATAGCAGCCCCGGTGGACGTTGACGTTGCATGCCACGAATCTTGAAAACTGTCGCCGCTTGAAACAAGGCAGAAGGCTTGAAACACAGGCTATAAGGCCAGACAGAACATCTTCTATCGTAAGGGGAGACCCCCTTCTCCTTTGTGCAGTTGTGGTATGTCGCGTGAGCCTCATCGCTTGCCCCTCGTCCAATTACAAGGCCCCGGCTGCTGATCACTCCTAAGGATGACGGTATGCGTCACAGGGAGCTCGCTGTATTATCAGTCGAGCCCAACTTGAAGACAGCCTCGTCTGGATGACGGGAGCACATAAAGAGTCCCCAGAGACCCCATAAAGCGTCCTCGGAGACCTCAACGAAAGAGTGACGAGTGCCTACAAGAACACCACCATCATGAGTCAACGATACATTTCGAATAACCTCCCGGCTCAGAGTCTCGGTTCCGATCCAACCGAGCTCCTCACGTATGCCCTCGAGCTCGTCGTCCGACGCACACCTCCTCGAGAGACCTATCACGAACGCCATCTCGGAGGCCTTTTCACAGGCTACACTGGCCTCGCCTATCTCTTCCTCCAGCTGTCGGCCATGCACTCGGACCTACGCATCTCTGGCCATGACTTGCTTTTCTGGGCAAGACAGTACCTTGCGGGCGATCGAGGCCACTTGGTCCTGGAGAAGGGCAACTGCGGTATCTCTTCTGAAAAGTTGTCCTTTGAGGCGGTGCGAGCATGTGTAACTCAAGATCACGGCCACTTGGTCGAATTCCTTGCCAACATACCCAGACTTCTCGGTCCATATTCGAACCCGCAGGATGACCAATTTCCCTCAGAGATACCCTACGGACGAGCCGGCGCGCTGTATATGCTGCGGATGGTGAGGCATTGGGTGCCGGGAAGCGCAGGCCTTATGGAGTCTCCGATACGCCGGCTGACAGAGAGGATCATGGTGACTGACGATGATGGTAGAGGTAACTGGGAGTGGCATGGAAAGCGATACTTTGGCGCAGCCCATGGTGACATTGGCATCATCACGCAGCTCGTTCTCTCGAACCCGCCGCTCGCTCCGCAGTTATCCAGTCGTCTCGAGAGACTTCTCGAGCTTCAGCTGCCGGATGGCAACTGGCCGTCCAGCGCCCGCAGCCTCAAGGAAGGAAGAAGCACGAACCTCGTGCAGTGGTGTCATGGCGCCCCTGGCTTCCTGTACTCGTTGATATCGTTGCGTCCGTATTTCCCACTCTTGGAAGACCGCATCGACTCGGCGGTCGAAAAGGGGCAGAGCATCATCTGGCGACACGGCCTGCTCACAAAGGAACCGTGCCTTTGCCACGGAATATTTGGAAATGCGCTGTAAGTTTCTGCCGCGGCGCCCCCCTTTTCCCAACTCTGCGTCTTAGACCTCGGCTATGAACTGACCTCGGAATAGTGTCCTTCCTCGGGGACCCAGTAGAGAACACTTCCTCGCTCTGGCGACGGCCGATGCCGTGGAAAAGGTCCGACGGCATGGTCCGGACCTCTTCGAGACCGCTTCTTATGGGCACAAAGCTGCGGTACTCATGAATTATCTGTCGAGCGCGGCATGGACATGGGCTGTATGTGAGCAGGAGCATCCCCGGCTCATCATGTATAATGATCTGTAAACAAGGACGGAGGGCGTGATACCATTGGACGGTGGACGTAACTGCAAGTATGACAACGTAATAATATCAGATGGACGCTGGCGTCTCTTTTACTCTATCACCTCCTCTGAATTGGGCCGCAAGATGTACGATGACTTCAGCCTGCAGTATCGGTAGAAGAGACACGTGAATATGGCATGTCGGTAACAGCAAGCAGCATGCTTAACCGAGGATAACGTGGCATTATACAGGGCATTCACGGGCTCGGCCCGGTAGGGATTGTGATGAGGCAGCTAGCCCCTGAGCTCGTCCCATGTCTTGGCCAGATATCCAGACGATTGGGAAGCAAAATACGAAAATTCTGGTTTGCATCATGCGTGATAGGTCGCTCGAGGTGGTTCGTGTGCTCCACCCTCGCATGTCTCGGGAGGCCCATCTCGCGGGACCCATAGCTCGGCCGTGGCTGGAGTTTTGTCGGAATTGCTGAATATTGTCATGGATGAGGCTTGTCTGAGGATATCTCTCCATCCAATGCCTGCCTGCTGGGACATGTGATTGGCCCCTGCTTCCCGTGTTCTAGACACATGAAGAATGCGGCTGAATTTGAGGCTCGTGAACGCCAAGGAGGATCCACTGACAACACCGGAAGAATGCCGAGACCAAAGCATGTCGAGAGAGGATTGCATATCGACGATAAGGTGAGTGGACGGTGAACAGCAAGTCCCGGTTTTTGGCAAACTCGCATCGAGACCCGGTTTATAGACGTGAAGGGCATCGGTCCGGCCGAGCAGGATCTGAGTGCCGAAAGACTTGATGGTGCTTGTGATTCCAGCTCGTGATTGATGGCTCCGAGGTTGTTTTCAGATGTGTGTTTGAAGAGCCTTGAGTTGCGTTCTGTAGAGGCTTGTGGCACTGGAGCCATGTTGAGCCGGAAACCGGAAGGCTCCGGCGCATTTGGCCATCTCGGCCGAGTGCATGTAGCGGATATAGTACACTTTGATGCCATTCCCGGGATTATAGAGCTAACGGCCGGAAGCTCGCGAGCGCACACGGCCCTCGGGCGGGCCTGGAATTATTCTGGAAGGGGCCGAAACAGGGGACCAACAAGAGTGTCAGCGTTGCAGGGTTGACATCATTCGTAAGGAGCTGTGGGAATGGGCCCAGAAACGTTCATGCAAGGGTAAGAGGGCGTCTGAGAAGCAAATGAACAGGCCGTAGAGGGGATCGAGATCAAAGATGGATGGAGTCAAGATGGATACATAATATGGGAACGAGCAGGGAGACAAGTGGGCTCCAGCACGTAACCGAAGCGATCCATGTGAATCAGAATGTCAAGGAACCCCATCGTGTTGGCCCATGGGCCTGTGAGGAATTTCCATGATGCCGACCTTGGTCCATCACCCATGTGCGCTGCGTGGATGCCAAATTGGTCATGGGAAGCTTGAGACTGACTGAGGATGATGAGACGCCATGACCTGGCTAGGAACAGCGTCGATAGCCGGCCCGCTGCAAGAGTCAACCGTCATCTGGAGGTCGATCAAAACGACCAGTGTCTTCTTGACTTGACGTGGTTAATGTCGGAGGTTGCATCGCCGACCCGATCGCGAGGTGGATCATGCCTCGGCACGGAGCTCGGCGTCTATACCCAGCGACGACGAGGCTGCAACCAGCGGCAATTGCGAAAAGGCATGTTCTGTAGGTAGGTTTGCAAATTTGCAACGGTCTTGGAGATGCCACTGATATCATATATTGCCACCAGGGGGAGTATCTTCAAGTCAGGTATGTAGGGCAACACCCTTCTGATCTGATTACGCTGACGCGAGACGTCGGCCGGTCAGTATGTAGGCCCTTCACCTTCATGTCGGCACCGATGCGGATACTCGGGTCCGTGCAATTGGCTGAAGAATGGATTAAGAGGGCTACTGCGTAGTACTGGGAGCTGAGCTTTCTGTTCGGCCATGGACCCTGATAGGAGATCCGTCCGCCCTCGGCGCGACAGAGCCCCAATGGCTGCCGCTTCCGGCGCCGGACGCATCGTGGTATTATTCCCGCGGGCTTCTAGAAGACGCCCCGGAAACCCGGTCCTCGGCAACTTGGATCGATCGCCTTGTCCCAATCGGTCCACGGACCTGGACACACCCCTTTGCTCGGGCTCAAGTCTGCCCGTTCCGTGGAAGAGGATATCTAGTCTTATCTCACAAGCTAGACAAGTCGTCGGTCGGCTTGTTGATGCCGTCTGGCCAGTCATCTTGTCAGATGCCACCAGGTTGCGAGGTTCACTACTGTAACCACCGGTTCGGAGGCCAGCATCGATTAAGCTTCATTGGGATTCACTATCACCATGACATCAGGGTCAGCGAGCTGCGCCCGTCCCTGGTCACGCCGGCTGCAGATAACTGTTAACTCCGAGAGCATAACAGTAACTGAAGTCTAGAATATGAACTGAAACGGATTGGTGGTCACACAACAACTGGATTGCTCATAATGAGCTGTGAGTGATGGGTATGTTTGCGTGTTGCGTTGCTATCAGAAAAGTCGCCTTACATGTTTCAAGTTGAGAGTGACGGATATGGAGCTTCAGCCCTGACAGCGGCTTATGCCCGATGACTGCTCGCTATTACCGGCATGGGACACCTAGAAAGAAGCTAGCCCCGTTTATGACGATCAGGATTTTTCTGCTCTGGCCATGTTGGTGTCATTGACCTGAGTTCCAGGTTATCATGAACCAGTGTACCAATGCATCACACAAAGCACGAGGCGGGAGGCGGGACGCGCACTCCCTTGTACAGTATCCATCCATATTTCAATATCATGCTTGGAGGCCACTAGATTCAGACGCCGGTCCTCGGCACCATCTCTAAAATACGAGAGTTCAAGACAGACTGCGGTAGTTGCGGTAGGACTCTCGAGCCTCTCAAGGCAACGCTGCCTATTCGTGGTTTGATGTCCAGATCAAGGGCGCATGACGTCGACAGTTGATCGGGCGTGCCGTGGGCGATGGGGTAACAAGAAAAGCCACGATGAATTAAATGGAGACTGAATGCGAAAAAAAAAAAGGAACGGTGACATGAAGCTTGAGAGGTTTGCAAAGTTCCGTGGCCCGGAGCTTGGCGAGATGTCGCCGAGCTCAACTGCCGAGTTAGATACGAAAACACCCTTTTAGGCTTCACCTTTGCGCTCGAAGGGGCCTTTTGCAAGAGGCTATTTTCTCAGCTTTGTTTTGCTGATCAATGGGGCCCTCAGGGCTTTGATAAGCGAGTGGAGGATGTTGTCGGGGTGTCCCAGAAGCCCTGTCGTGAGGCTCTAGTGATACCCACGATGCCAAATTGAAAGTGGGAATCTGCTTTGAAAATCCCGACAAACTTGGACGGGGGACCAGCTGGTATTCGGAGAAAGATGGGATCAATCAATCTTGAGGTCGAGATGAAACACCATGACGAGATCAGCGAGATGCCTCTGCCGCCCACCGCCATGTCCATGCCGCACCTTGGCGATTGCTCGGGATCAGGCACGGGATATGCACATGTGCATGTGCAATGAATGGATGAAAGGGGAACCTACTAGGGAAAAGGCCGTCCACGGAGTCCGAACGGGGTCGGCTCTGAGAAAAGTCCGGGCTGTGACAGGAACTTGGAGAGCAATTATCGACCTGTGACCACAGACAGAGAGTGATGGACCCCAAACAACACGCCCCCTAGGCTATTTAGTAACGTCAGTGAATGGAACCCTTGGAGCTATGGATGAGCCACTATGCGTCACCAGTAGACAGCGAAGCCCGCCGGCATGGCACTTGGCTTATATCCGTGCCGGGGCGAGTTTATAGCCCGAGTACCATCAGGGCACCGTGATGGTGCAACGGTACTTGTCCATGCTGGCAGTGCCGCCGCTTCAGCTTGAGCTTGGTGATCAGCGCAGCCCTACATGCGTCTAGCCACTGACAGAAGGGCACCCTCGCCCGCGGCTTCAAAGAGGACGCCGGGGAAGCGAGAAAAAGCGCAGGCATCACGACGGAAGTATTTGGGTTAATCGTTAACTAGAGTTGTAGTGCTTTAGCGTTTTTCTAGCGTGCGCACGTCTTGTGTGAGGTGGAACCCGGCTCATAGCCACAACAAGGGAAATTTGGGTGGTGTTTTTGATTCCGGATTCCGCTTACTCACTCACTCAACGTCGGAGTTTACACTTACCTACTTACTCAGCCATGGACCAATGGATCGACTGCATGGAGGACTGACTACCTACCAGGTAGCACCTTATGCATAATTCTCCCAGAGAGGGCGGTCAAAGATGATACACCCAGCACCAACAAGGACGAGTCACGTCGATTCACTGAGCAGAGATACATTAATAAAAGAGAAGCAGGCAAGCAAATGCAGGCAAGCAAATGCAGGCCAGAGTGGCAGCTCGTAGCTCGCAGCATCCAACGCAGTCAGTCCCCCAAGATATCGCCACGTACCTGTCCGGCAGCTGTATCGGGCCCGGGCGTCGACATCGGGGTCGGGATCCATCCATTGTGAACCCCTCCATCTTGCTCTCTCAGGGCCCGCAATGGACGTAATTAGAGTCACGAGAGAGATCTTGGAAACGCTCTTGGATTGGCCAACCAGCAAGCAGCCCAACGGCCGACCACGAGCGGGCACAGAATGCTGCTGGGCGCACGGCAGCAACAAGAACGACAACGAGACTTTACGTAGCAATGTGGCATAACCCGTTAGTTGACCGGGGCCGCAAGGGCCAGACAGCATGCCAGAAGGGACAGGCGGCAGGGTTTCAGGACACCCATGCCCGTCAAACAACAGCCTTGGCTTCTTAGTTTGGTATCACCAAGAAATGAGCTTGGGAGTTTGAGTTTTGGGCTAGTAGCGTCTTCAATCATGCTCACACAATAGCCCGGCTCTCAACCTCTTGGCAAAGCTAGTTTCTGTCCATCCCAATGTGCTTGGCCGTTTCGCTGGAGGAACTTGACAAAGACGGAATGGAAGCAATCAGAGTAACTTCCATCACTTGAAGTCTCCATTCGAGATGCGGGACCCCCCCCTATCAACCGAGGTAGGCTTCACGGCACGCGGGGGCCTGCCAGCCTGCGATTCCTTTGCCAGCCTGCGATTCCACTCGCATCTGTATCGCAGGTATCTTCCCTGCGGTGGAGATGCGCGTTATGCTTGCAGCTTGACTCGCTGTCCTGGAAGCAACGACATTCGCTTAGTTGGCTCAGCAGGCTGAGGGGGGAAGGGGGAGGAGACAAGCGAGTTGTGCGGGTGTACGGCCGTAGACTAAAGATGCCGTGATCCAGTCGACGGCGAGACCTTCAACTCTAGCAAAGAAACAGTCTATATCTGGATTTATATTATCACGACATGGTGGTTCCGCCCAGTTTTGTGGTTTGGCTCACAGCTCCCCCCCGCATGCAACGTCTTACACGCTTCTGACGAACTGGGTCATAAATAATCATAGAACTTATACTACGTACATCAGCCTCCGTTTCAAACCGTCTGCCTGGCACCTCAATCTGCAGTCAGCACCAGACATTGACACCTCTATCCAAGGCAATACCCCAATACGCTGCGCGCAGCAAGATATCACATCGTGAGGCATAGCAATAACGCCTCGGTCTGTATCCACCTTGAGCTTCATCCCCCCCCGGCGTCGTTCTCGCTCTCGGACCCGATCCTACGGTGCCTCAGCCTCGTCCTCATCAACTCTGCGCTTATTAGTCCTGGACCTGCGCCCTGGAGAATAACGCGTCTCTTTTGGCTTTGGCAAACTTGCCAACGGCCGCTCGTCGTCTTCCCTGTCAGCACCAGCCAAAGCATCCAAGCCCCCTGTCAGCCCATTAGCCCATCCATCACCTCTTGCTCACTACAGTACCACTCACCACACATCAACAACAGCCCCCCCTAAACACCACACACAAGTCCGCCGCCGTCCGCGCGGACTTTTGGCTTCTGCTAGGGGCAGCTTCTCGACGCCGCGGGGCGACCCACCACAACCTTCAAGTCCCCGTCTCTGCGGGCCCTTGTTCGCTCCCTGGTCGATCCCTGTCGCCCTCGCTCCCTCGGACATAGAGACCACGCCGACGACTACGCCCACGCCCCTGTGCCCATGCCGCAAGCTGCGGAAACTTCATAGAAAAACCCTCCGACGGCCGTGGCCCATTCTCACATCATCCATTTCAAGGCCGTTGCGCATATCTCAGACAAGTCACCAGTCACACAAGACCAATCCTAATCCCACTCTGCGTTATATATCTCTTGGCTTTCACCAACAATTATTATTATTAAGCTCGCCGAGCCCTTTTTTATCTTCCCCCATTGCCTCATTCTTATTACACATACATCTCTTCCCCTCCTCCCACTTACACACATCTATATAACTTCACATCACCCCTTCACCAGGACTGGATGCCGCCTCAACAGCCTCTCCGTCCCACAATCAAGAAAATACCAGCAATGGGTTCAAGTAGCTTGCCCTCTCCCCCCGCGGAGGACAACAAGTCGATTCTCTCTCGAAAGAGCTCAAGTACCAAGTCGGTCAAGCCTGTGCACCGTGCCTCCAAACGAGCAAGCTCCAGCGCCGCCACTATCCACCACCACGACCATGTCACACACACTACCGGTATGGACGGCCGGCATAAGCGTGTGTGGAAGGCCTGTGAACGATGTCGAATGAAGAAGACCAAGGTATGCCTCCAATGCTTGTAGCGCCCGTTGCCCCTCCTCGCTAACACGACTTGTCAAGTGTGATGGCGAGTTCCCTTGTAAGCGATGCAAGGATGACGGTCTGGTCTGCACTGCTGGTGTAAGGAAGAAGATGGAATACAAGCAGCTGCCGCGAGGGTATGTCAGGCAAAAACTTTGAGTCTGCCACATCTCACTTACACATGACTAGATACGCCGAGGTCCTCGAGAACACCCAATTCGCCCTCATCGCCACCGTCCACAAGCTTTACTCCATGGTCCGGAATAACCAGTCCTGGGAGCTGGGCGAGCCCGAACTGAACGACCGCGGCCAGCCCGTAATCCACAACATTGCCCAGAAGCTGGGATGCATCCGACCCAACAGCGATATCGACCTCCCCGTCCACTCAGTATTCCCCGAAGATGAGGCCGGCATGGCTGAGCTGGCGCGCCAGCTTGACGAGCAGCAGAAGGAGCTTGAGCCTCAGATGGAGATCAAGGATACGGACTCTTCCGTGTGTAACCGAACCGAACGGGCGTCCTCATCAGAGCTCGACCACTCCGACTTTGAGCACGACTACCGCAGGGCAGCCTTTGGTCACAGCAACGCCATGACTCTCTCACCCCAAAGCTTCACCGGCAGCAGCGACTTCGACTTTGCGCCTCCGCCCCCCGAAATTGATGCCTCGACCTTGTTCCCTTCGCAGTCTCCCTCCATGTCCAACTTCCCCGCCTGGTCTATGGCCAAGCCTCAACCCAGCGACCTCACCATGCAGTTTCTACAACAACAACACAATGGAATGCTGGCCAACATGGATTTACTGAACCAGGGCCTCGTGGAATCAGAATTCGGCACCATCAAGCCTCACGTCCTCTCATGTGCCAACCCCGAGGTCATGATGGGCATGGGCGACCCCATGATCTACTCGGGCTACGACGGCGAACCGATGCGATTATGACGGCCCTGATTGCGCTTGACTGTACAGTACAATAGACTTGTTTACGGCCATTCCCCTCACGTCAAGAATCGTTACGCGGCACGGTGTTTATTGGTTTCGATGGTTTATTCTTCTCTTCTGGGCACATATCATTTTGGGCATGGGTTTCAGGCACTCGAGTGTCGGTGGATGGCGTTGTGGGAGATGTATTTTTCTCCAAAGGTCTGGTCGGACATGGGATACCTGTAAAAAAGGGTCCAACTCTATGCCACCATAGGATGGCGTAGACGACTACGTGGAGCTAGTAGGGTGGGATATGGATACGTTACGATCCATCACAACTGGATGAGCGCAACGGATGGAATCCATGGCATGGCACAATGGCCCCAGGCCGCCAGGGGCTGGTGTTGTATTGTTTGGGGGGGCAGCAGCCTTAAGGTTTTGGGTGGAAAGAAGCATATTTTAATTAATAGACGGCTCGTTCCAGATAAATCAAACATCCCGAATTAGCACGACCAAAAACTCTACAACAACCAGGTTGCCCTTGGATCCATCCATCAAGTGCCGACGATATCTAACAAGATGAAACTTGAAGTTGCGGTCACGTCAAATGCTCCGCCCGTATCCTCTTATCTGCCGAACCAGAGCCTTGCTCCATCAGATCATGTTGTCACGATGCTACACGTCATTGACTCGCCTGGACCTTTCTCCCCTTCTCACCCAACCCTGGCACAATTTGGCTACTGTCTGAGAGTTTCGGGCCCTGACCCACAGCGCAGCGCAGATGGCCGCCGAACGGGATCTCCAGTAGCAGACAAGGCCCGTGGATGCCAGACTCGCAAAGTCCGAGAGGATACTCCGTAATGTTAAAGTAAAGACAAGCGTGAGCTTTGACGTTTGTACGTATCTGATTATAGTTGGTTGCATTTACCGAGACGAACCTCGGATCTTATCACCTTGAGCATGATTAG
Organism: Fusarium zealandicum; assembly: GCA_013266195.1. NCBI lineage: Eukaryota > Fungi > Ascomycota > Sordariomycetes > Hypocreales > Nectriaceae > Fusarium > Fusarium zealandicum. Next base: position 19,508 of record JABEYC010000642.1, on the reverse strand, counting down.
CAGCGAATAAGCCCAATGATTAATGCCGAATGACAGGAAAGCAAAAATACCTATTCTTGAAGATCACGTTAACAACACACCCAGCGGAGGTAGCAAGACGAGACCCCCCCAGCCCTTTTCCCACGACTCTGCTGCACGTTGAGCCGTAAATCCGGGCGGCGGTATGTGCCGAGAGAGACAATTTGAGCAAATCAGCTCCAGAGTCATCATTCATCATGAGCCCAAAAGGAGAGGCCCCAAGATCCTAGCTCATTTCACAAGACCCTTAGCGGCTGCGGGCGCCCTTTGACTGATCAGTCCCTTGACTGGACCGCTCGCTAGCCCGGGTGGAGACTGGCAGTTTTGACTCGTCCCTGTGCTTTCTTCTTTTAAGCTTCCGAGCCAGGTTTGTCATCTCGCCGGGGAGACCCAAGATTGCGAAGCTGCTTACGATAGCGACATAACGCCGGGCACGATACACGGGGTTGGCTGGCTGGATTACATATCAGATCTGAGGTAGGGGAGCCAGCGGTCAGCCCTAGGGCCGACATGGCGTCTTCGGCCTCGGTGACGGACCAAGCTACGGACGAAACAAAGACGCTGGCTGATGCTGACCGATGAAGCTGCTGGGGGCTCCAGAGCAGCATGCGAGTCAACGCATCATGGTTATCGACACCGCCTTGGAAGCTGTCACCATGGCGTTGTTCATCCTGCTTGACCAGGCTCCAGCGGCGCTTGTTGCGTGCGCATGGCGACTGATACGGACGGCGTCAATGCCGAGTTCAAGGTATTGCATGTATCTACCTACTACGTAGCAACACGGCAACCCGCGGGCTCTTTTGCAAAACCCAAAGGACTGCTCACACACACGGAACCTCTTGCAATTCTCCCATGGCATCCACCGACAGGCCGCGGAGTCTGTCCTGGTGCGGCTCCCCGCGGGCTACGGAGTTGAAGGGCAAAGTGCCATCTTAAATCCAGGCGCCGGCTTTCGGCCTTTTGCTACCCTCCGGCGCGCAGTGGGGCGTGCCATGTCTCGAATGGTGGATCAGGGGAAGAGGATCGGAGAAAGGGTGGCACTGGTGGGTGTAATGATTTCCTCTTTGGGTAAATGGTTCGAGCTCGACGGGACGCCTTGTTTCTCCTGCTTCCAGGGCTCTTCCTGCGCCAAAAGACGCCAGCATCAGCATCCCGACGAGGCGGTTGTGATGATGACGGGGCGATCCTGTATCTGACCCGCGCCCGCTGATTTGGCCTGGATGCTTCGCTGGCAGTAACGAGTTTAGACCTGGGAGATGGAGGGATTACGCTGGAGAAACATGTTTGCTCCAGACGCTGTCGATCAATCTATATCTCACCGACGCACGACCAACCAACTTGTTCATTATGTGGAATCCTGCCAAAAACTCGCCGCTCGTTTTCGCATCTCGCATTCCTCGCATCGGCCTTGCTGCATAGAGTCTGATGGGGCACGCGCATCCATCCCCTCCATTTCCAACGGGGGATCAGGGGTGGATCCCGCGTGGGGCTGTCACGGCCACGCGGTACATGTGCGGGGCCGGGGACGGCAGCGCCTCCGGGAGCGGGCGAGCATGGCTCGGGGAGGGGCTAGGCGACGACGATGATGATTTCATACTGGACAGCATGCAGAGAGATCCGTAGCTTCTGCGAGCAAAGCCGGTGTCGTTGATGGCCCCGTCGGCCGACGGACAGGTAAGGCTGCCGTCGGGTTGCAAGAAGAAGGACCAGGTATTGTGGAGAGGAGCGGAGCTGTCAACTCAACAGGGAAAAGCAATCAAGTCTACTACGTACTATCTAGTAGAAGCTCCAACTTGATGATTCTTTCTGTTCATCCTTCAACTCCAACGCTCGCTATCGCAGATCCCGTTCCCTATACCCTGCCATTATGGACGAGGCCGCCATCCACCCGCTCCTCCAGTGATCCCTAATTGGCCGGTGGCTGCTCATGCAGTCGACATATCAGGCATCACAGTTTCCCCATGTTCAACGAGGAAAATGCCGAGTCTGGATGCGTCACGTCTCATCTCCTCCATGGAGGCTTAGACGGCGGCCTGTCCACGCAAGAGCGTATCGTCCAGGGGTATCAAGATTTCAAGTAGCAGTAGTGGCTCCCACGGTTGATACGTCGTACTGCGCATCTGCTTGGCCAAGAGGCTGTTCCATACACCTTGGCAAATCCAGCAGTTGGCGAGTCTTGGCCGCAATGCCCAGGACAGAGACGATTGGGCCATCCAGGGGCAGTGCCCTGCCGAGCTGAGGAGAAGGACGCACGTGGGCCAAACCCGAAAATACGAATTCCCCTCGCGCCAACTCTATCGCGCACTTGTGTGCTGCTCCAAGACCGTGGCGATACTGACGCCCAAGGCATGGCATCTATCTTTACATGGACGTATCATGCTTTTGCTAGTTCTTGGCGCCATGGGGTCCCCCCCCTCCTTCTGAAGGCTCGACCCTTGGTGGACAGAATTATCGAGACGCTGCCTAGAAGGACGCCTTGCTGGGATCTGCGTAATTCACGGGACCCGAGACGACGACTTGGGCCTTTGGAGGGTGGTCGCACCGCGTGTTGTGGTCTGCGATATCGAGGCATTGCTGCGTCTTCGTTACGCGTATTCTCCGTGTCTTGGACACAGACACTAACAGGGCGCAGCACCATTGGCGCTTCCCATATCACAATGCTCTGGGGGGTACTGCCAGTTTTCATGCTTGCTATCTTGATCAAGCTCTAATCCTAGTAACACAACCTTGGATATTCCCTTGTTCACACGGGCTCGAAATATGTAGTGAGACGCGCCCTAGCCTGCTCAAGGAAAAACCATGCGCTCCCAGGAAACCAACACCAACCAGCACAAGGTCTGACAGAGCGATTATATGAGCCAACAAAGAATTGGGGTTTGGCGGCTCAAGAAGAGGAAAACTTGTTATCCAAACATCTATATCTTGTCATGTCACGTTCTTGCGCGGAGTGTCAAGCTAAACAAGCCATTTAATCGGGGTTCTCGTCGCTTCGTTATTCCCGTTAATCCTTCGCCCACCGTGCCGTGTAAGCGAGCTGACCGGGCTATCATGGAGATTCCCGCGACGGCCGTTTCATCGCTATATCTTCCGCCTGTCGAAGCGTGCCCACAACCAGGGATTGACTCAGGATAGAAACAATACCAAGATGGGCCGAGGGGCCCTGTCAAAGGCTCTTGCCGACGTTCTCTGAAAAGCTGGAAAACAAGCAGGTGAGCCTAGTTAGAGCACTTACAATGCAGACGGATAGTGTCCAAGAGCAGTAGTAGGAAACTGTAAAGGTACGAGCATCCTGGGACCTGGACTCGGTGGTGGCCATGGGCTCCTCTAAAGACGCTACACGATGATACCAGACCAGTTCGTCTCGATAAACATCGTCCTAGCTGATCAAGATTGCAGACCATCCACGCGTATTCTGATCTGTGACCAATTCACGTCCAAGATTTACTATATCCCGCATCGTAACTGGGCACTCGAGACCTTTCTATTTTCAGGCGAGCAATTCAAAGGCCTCTACGAGGGAAATGACGAGCACCTTTTAGAGGGGGGTGAACAGCCCGTGGATATCATCAACCTCTTCATGTTCTTCCCCATCGACTGGCATTCGACCTCTTTGCGTCAGTCACCGGAGAGACCCCTGCTCTCAGAACCTCGACCGACATATTCGAGGACTTCTCACTGCAGGCCGCCAAGGCCGTTCCAAGAGATTCGATCGCGTTTACCTATCGAGATGACAATCCCCTGCTCGCCCCCGATAATGATGAAGTATGCTCCTCAGGGGCCGGAGCTGGACAAAACGACTGCCAACCTTGATGCAAGACTCCGGTGGATCCTCTAAGCGGGGCGATGATGTGCATACATATATCAACTATGTCTTTGGTGGAGAGATGAAGCAGATTATGTATGGATATGAGCTCTGGCGTCAGGAGTGGCTGCTTGCTCTGAAGAACCAGTACGAACTGTATCAGAGGTTTAGTTTCTACGTGCCTATTGCGCAGAGGCCTGCACTACTGCGTTGATAAGTGGGCGGGATCCTCTTACTTGAAGGATCTTGGGCCAGTTTTGAGTTGATCATGAAGGAAACACTATAAAGAGAAGATATCCGTAGTAGCTCTGATCAAATGCGGTATACTTGCAACCTACAGTATCACGTCTATGTTTCCTAAAAGATCCAATATCAATAGAAGTATCCGAAACTGGCCCAAGACGCGTTGCCTACATCGAACTGCGAAAGTCAGTGATGGGATGTCCCATTCTCATGCGCCCAACTACAATGACTAGTCTGAACTCATTCCGATTCACTACCTGTTTTTGTTTGAATCATGTCGTTAACGTCCTTAATTTCTTGAGAAGTAATCAGTAGTCTCACTCCACATATACTTTGCTCCTCATAGGGGTCAACATAGTCCCTTGGGATCCATGCTACATTATAGCCTCCAACGCCTTGCCTCCATACCATTCCTTGTGGTTACCCAACGCCGCCCATAACCCAGTTGACTCTAGCATCCGTCCCTTGCCAAAGCGCCATCAATTCTTAATGTGCAGAACTTGCGTAAGAACGCCCTCGCTGGCCCTCCACCACCTTGCCCTCTCCTCCAGGTCGTCCGCTGCGCCGCCCAGTGCGGCTTCTTTCCTCCTCCTTGCCTCGCGTGCTGCCGTCGCGCTGTTCTGACGCTTGATCTCGAGGGGCTGGAGCTCAGTGTGCAGCCGCTCGGCCTCCTTTCTCTTCCGGGGAACCTTTGCTTGTAGTGACTCCAACTCCCGGGCAAGTTCCTGCTGCTCGAGCTTCCGCTGGTTGATGAGGTCTTGTGTCTTGGCGAGGGGCAGGTTCAAGTTGGGATTGGATCCTTGTGGGGTATCTTGCGTAGCTCGCAGCTCCTCGATCAGTATCTCAAGCTCCTCGACCTTGGAGGGCATCTCATTTAGCTGTGTTGTCTCGAGCTGCACACTCTCGTATTTCTTGCTCAGCTCGATGCCTCTGCGCTCTAGATCGGTCACCATATCCGCCACTTCTATTTTGAGCTCCTTCAGCTGCTTCTTTACAACTGCATTCTCCTTCTCAAGCTCCATGTTCTCTTCCATGGTGACGATCATGGGCGGATCACCGACAATGGCGCGGATAAATTTCTCCTTTGTAACCTGCTGGACATAGGAGAAGCGCAGTTTGGCAAACAGCTCCTTGTAATGCGCAAGGTCTGCTGTCAGACTGGCAGGCGTCGGCGCGTCCAGAGCTGAGTTTGACGCATCCGAAGTTCGTTGGCGGGCATCCTGAGGTGTTGAGCTTGAGATGGGCTCGCTGAGCTTGATGATTGAGATTTCCTGTGTTGACTGGATCTGGGCCAAGGTCTCAAGGACTTGTTCGGTCGACTTGACTTGATCCATGATGAGGTAGTTGAGATATTGTTTTCTTGCGATGGGAGCTGTTGATATCCCTGAGAGAGATGCTTTCGACAGTTCTATTCCTTTGACCAGCGCGAGGTATCTAATGGTGATGATGAATGCGCGACATGGTGTTTACTTACACCCCAATACGGATTAGCGCATGGATCCGATCGACCTGAGGCGGTGAGGGGCGGCAAATACCTCTGAGGCATCAATGGAGGCTCTTGTCAAGATGCCCGTTTGTAACTTTAACCTGACTTAACTTCTTGGCGCAACATCCATTTGCACATTGTGCAGCGCATCTCTTAGATTTTTGAACGCGATCAGTCATGCCAAACGACGAGATCCTGACCGACGATTACGTCGCCGACCTCCTGGCGCAGGAGGCGAGCGACTGCTCCCTTAAATACTCAGCCATGGGCATGGATGCGTACCGCGAGAACAAGAAGTAATTGCGTCTCGGGTCGAATTCTGGCGAGTCTGTTGCTGACACGGCTTCAGACCTGCGAATATGATGAAACCAAATACGCGGTTCCTCCGGCATATCATCAAGGACACCGATAACCATAACAAGGCGCTGCTGGCCAAGGAAGCCGCCGAGTCGAGGGCCAGATTGAAAGACTTGGAGCGCTCTGAGGAGCTTAAGCGGCGCAAAACGAACCCGAGCATTCACGACATCAGGAGGCGGCAGATGGGAGACATTCACGCCATACTTGGTGGCAAGAAGCGGGGGAGAACCGAAGACGATGCAACCTCATCAAGCAAAGACTCGAAACACCGCGAAACAGAACGCCGGCCTGAGCGCGAGAAAGATTCGACGGACAAAGACCTCTTCAGAGACCGGCGTGACGACCAAAAACATCATGGGCGACTATCTCGCAGAGACGACCGTCACAGAAAGAGTGGCGATACGGCGGAGCGTCCGGAGCGATCACGAAGAGAGCACAAGCGGCGCGAACGATCACGAAGTAGAGATAAAAGCTCCGATAGCGAGGGTCGGCATCGCCATAGCCACAGACGGAGAGAGAGGTCCAGATCACCTGAACGCCGGCGACGGTCTCGATCTCCTAGAGAAAAGCGGAGCAAACATCGACATCGATCACCATTGAAGGACACCAAAGATACACGGAAACGAAAAGACAAAGAGAAAGAGGACGATTCCGACCCTTTGGACGATCTGATCGGACCAGCGCCTCCTCCTAAGTATCGGGGACGTGGAACATTCGGAGGATCCTCTGGGATTGATCGACGATTTTCAGAGACTTACGATCCCAAGACCGACATACAGATGGACGAGGACGAGGGAGGCGGCAACTGGGACGATGCCCTGGAGGCGTTTAGAGACCGCCAAAAGCTCCGGCAGAACCAGGAACAGCGCATGAAATCAGCAGGGTTTGCGGATGAGCAGATCCAGCGAGCCAGTGGTACGGATGAGAAAACAGCAGACAGCGTACAATGGTCCAAGGCTGGCGAGAAGCGGGAATGGGATCGCGGCAAGGGAGGCGACGGAGGACTGTCTTCTGAGGAGCTGTAGGCCTGAAGAACCGGCACAGATCAATGGTATGTAGCGGCATTGGTGATAGACACATGATTGGACATGGCGTATTTGATATTGGGTGCACGGGTGTGAAGGGCAACAAAGGATAGGGTCCGTCTTATTTCAATTGGGTTCGGCGCATGGTATCGAGGTTCTGGAAGAAGATGAGGACTAGGATAAACACACAACCGCGTGGGTGCATTGGGAATAGAGCAACCCGCTGTCAGTTGGACGAAGCTGCATCACTGAAGCCATGACCCTGTCTGCCATTTCCGGCAGATGATGAACTTGTTGATTGCCGTACCGGACATGGAAATTACGGAGCGTGCCGGCAGAAAGTCTTCGAGAGACGAGGCTCGTCCAAATCGATCTAGTACCCGCATGGGTGATGTGTCTCTTGGCTGGATCCGGGAATGGGGTTCATGACGGTGCCAATGGATGTTTGACCACCAACCAACTGGAGGTTTATTACGGCGACGCCGAAGAGGCGATATCCGGGCCGAGTGGGGGAGCATTGTTGAGTAGTTTGCTTGCCAGCACCGGGGGACATGATGAGTTGTGCAGGTCAATTGGCGTCGGCTCATGATGAAGTGGACGCTGAAGTTGATACAAATGCAAGGGGTAGGCTATTTTAAGGTGCGACGCGGGCACCAACACAAAGAGCTCGCAGGGCCATTTCCGAAAGCAGACTAGTCGGGTGAGGTTAAGGTTGAGGTACAGAAAGGAACGCGATCGCGATCTTGTAAACACGCAGCCCTGCCCGATTCATGAATTAAGTTATTGCGCACGAGATCAGATATCCTCAAGACCATTGCATGGGTGGACGATCATTCAGCAACGTACCCAGAAGGGTCGAGTTCTTGGCGCATAAAGCTTCCATAGCTTCTATCCTTTGATGGCCAGTTGCAGTTGCAGGCAGCTCAGCTCCGCTATGCCAGTGCCCACCTGACATTCCCTTCTCACGTGCGAGATCCTCTCGTCAAAGGTCCCTGCAAACAACGTGCTGGGGTCGTGTGTCTCTGCAGCAGCCAACCTAGCCGTTTCACCGCTCTACATTGTCTTTGTCTTTGCATGAAAGGATAAGTCGAATAGAGAGAAGGAAGAAAAAGAAAAAGAAAAAGAGAGGCTAGGTTGGATTCGCTACGCGATGCTTTGCAGCCACATCTCGGTGCGCGCAGATCCCAGGAGCTGATTGCGGAAGACGATCAGGAACCAAGATGCAAGCTCACACAGAGTTAACGTTGCGCAGTGAGTGGCTTGGTTCAAGGGCGTTACCCCGTATTAGTGGACGTGACGTGATCCATGGATGTGACCGCAAGCTTGGACGAGGGTGGTCTCTCTGGAAGCGGCCTTGGCGTTTGAGGGCGCCTGATCAGCCAGAGAATGGAGGGTCTTGTCCAGCTGAGTGAATGAGTCGGGTTGCTCGGGATTGTCTCAGCCGGAGACTGTTCTGGGCAGTCTCAGCCCGTCTCGGCCACAGCAGCACCAACACGACTTGTCTGCATGCACGCTTCTCTTCAAGCTGCAATGGATCATGATATGAAGGACTGGCCTAGCCTGAGACGCTGGGCTAAAGTCAATCAACACCACCCGCTCACAGCGCTCACAGTGCTCCCGGCGCCCCCAGCACTCCCATGCGCTGTCCATGGTGCCCCCCGCCCTCCACTAACTCGCCTTAGTGACTTGGGCCATACCGCGTGCGTCGTCGTCATACCTACCTACCCTTTTTGTCCCCGCCGTCTACTCCATACTAGTACCGTGACCGGCCGGGCCATTCTCTCACTCGGACCTGGGGTGAGCGACTTATCAAAGGTGCCGTGTTTCCGTCACGGGTTGCATCTTTTCTCCATTGCCCCTGTTGTTCCTCTTGCCGTGTTTTCTTTTGTTTATTGTTGTTTTTCCCACCTTCTGGAAACTGTTGCTCTCCCGTCTTATCCTGGTCGGGCCAATATTGATCGATCGTCCTCTTGTCAAACTCCAGGCCTTGTCCATGCCCTTTTTTAACTTGGGCAATTGTCATAAACCCCCAGCCTACAGCTTATTCCCTCTTTTCCCCGCGTCGCATGCATTTATCGGGCCAACCTAAACGAATGATCGGTCTGGGCCCGAGGTGACGTCTTCGTTATCTCTCCGACGGTCACCCACCTCACCTCACGTCGACTACTGGGCTACTGGGCTACTGGGCTACTGGGCTACTGGGCTACTACTACTTACCACTACTACCTTACTCCAACCTCCCTCCTCCTTCTCCTCCTTCACCTAGGCTCGTTTCCTTTCTCCCTCTGCATCCTTTTGGCGATTCGCCGTCTGTTTACGACATCGCTTCAAGATGCGTCCTCCACGGGTTTTCGTACTTGTGCTATTCATTGCAGTTTCTCTCTTGTTATTCTGTCGCGCTATATCCTCGTCGTTACGATCAGCTTACGCCGACTACCCCGCCGGCGGTTTCGCCTCCAGAGGCCAGACACCCCAGTCCGCCCGATCTCGAGAGGATTCACTAAAGTCGACAAAGTCTGTCTGGGGCTCCATGTACTACAATACGCCTTTTTCATTATTTCCACCCAATGCCGCCATCAGCTTGACCGAAGACAACAGCACTTCCTTTGCCGCCCGACCTGCCGCTTTCGGCCCTAAGCTCGCCATCCGCGGTCTAAGTGGTCAACTTTGGGTCGGCAGTGGTTTCGCCGAGGACTCATTCATACATGCCACCGGTGAAATGGGCTGCAGCGACACTCTAGGATGGAATAAGGACACCGGATCCAAGGCTCTGAATAAGGCTCTCAGAGCTGCTATTATTCCGCGAGCAGCCGCACCAAACATGGACGGTTCAGCACGCGCCGGACGGGGCAACCAAGTCCTTGCCCCCAACAAACTCAAGACCGTCGCCACCTCCGGCAAACTGACGGGCGGCGACACCTCTGAGATCAAGGGCAAGATCGTGCTCTTGATGCGCGGCGGATGCGGCTTTCTCGACAAGGTCATGTGGGCACAGCGCAGAGGCGCCATTGCCGTAATTGTGGGCGACAACCAAAAGGGCGGCCCTCTCATTCAGATGTTTGCCCATGGTCCAGAGGTCGACAATGTTACCATTCCCTCTGTTTTCACTGCTCGAACGACGGCGCAGTTGCTGTCCGCGCTGACACAGCCTGGCAGCTTTATCGAGGACACGCTCGATTACCAGGGTAACTCTGTTCTTAGGGTTCAGAAGGGCCCGAGGCCCAAAAAGCAAAAGCATCAGAGGTTAGGGTCCAAGGTTTCAGCCTCAACTCACGAGAAGCGCTCGCCGCTCAGTCCACAGGATAGTGGTCGCCTCACTCAACTCCAGGCCCGCAAACAACAGACTCGCACCTCCCTGCTCAAGGATGAATTCGATGATGAGCGGAGACACGATGAAGACCAGCCCAAGACCCCCCGGAAAGCTTCACACCTATCCAACTCGGCGGACGATGAGGAAGAAAATTTCATCGTAAAATTCCTGAGCGAGATGGACGACGACGACGACAGGGTGGAGCGCCCCCGCGAAACCGACTCTGATATACACGAAGGTCTCTGGGTAACCATCACGCCTACGAGTAATGCGAGCCCCTTCTTTGACACGCTACTAGTCCTGGTCATCAGTCCTCTGGTTACTCTGACCGTCGTCTATGCTCTCCTCATTCTCCGCGCCAGGATCCGCCGAAGGAGATGGAGAGCTCCCAAGTCCGTTGTCGAGCGTCTGCCTGTGCGCACATACCACACCGTTGCTTCGTCCCCAAGTCTCTCGCCGAGAACTCCCTCGCCTTCGAGCACATCCCCTACCACTCCTCTTCTGCAGGAGTCCCCTGCACACCCGCGTCCTCGATCAAGGACTACGACTAGTGTGCCCGAGGACGAGACCCGGCTTGCACCGAGCGACGCTATCCCTACACCAGTAGCCGGCACGCGGACCAAGGCTCGCTCGGAACGCGAGAAGGGATCGGGTGGATTCTCTGCAGAATGGAAGAAGTATATGGGACGCCAGGTCGAGTGCGTGGTATGTCTGGACGAGTATGTCGATGGTGTGAGTCAAGTGATGAGTCTGCCGTGCGGTCACGAGTTTCACGTCGAGTGCATGTGAGTATCCCCATATCATCACTACGTAGACGGTTAGCTAATCACTTACACAGTACTCCTTGGTTGACTACCCGCCGACGAACATGCCCTATCTGCAAGGGCGACGTGGTTCGATCCCTCGCTCACGGCTCGTCGTCTGAGCCTCGTTACGAACCATATCGCGACGACAGTGACGACGAGGAGACTGTCGCTGAAGGTTCCGGATCTCGGGCTGGTGACCAAGAGTCTGATCTCGAACAGGGCCTTGGTGAACCAGAGCCACAGTCTCCACGAACGCTGAATCGGCAAGACGGCTGGCTCAGCTTGTTCTCCGGTGGCATAGGCAGGACGAGATCGCCTCCTCCCGAGGATCGTAGCCGATAATCCAGCCAATACCTGGTCGTTTATGCATGGACAACAAGTCATATATTGAGGCGTTTCGATTTCATATTATTGGAGTTTGGTACTGGTGTACCGGGTTTGCGAGGCGCACCGGGTCACAACGCATAGTGACAAGGATCACTGGACTTGGAATATCCATACGGAAGGGCATTCTCTTTGGGTTTTATGGCTAGCACATTCTTTGGTGCAGAGTCCAACGTCGTAGTCGACGGGTTGCCTAGTGTTGGTATCATGGCACTTGTGCTTGGGCGTGAATAGATATACCCGCGTGGTCCCACGTTGTAGGACGCTGTGGGCGGTTTTGGATAATCGACCATTTTCAACCCGTGTCATTTGAGAACCCAGTTTCTTAACAAGTGAAGCCGAATGCCCCATGTTGAGTCCAGCCTATAAATCTGAAAGTTTAGTCTAAATTTTCACTATACCCAACTTTTATATCACGTTTTCCTTTTTCCTTCGATATGCGATTTAGATATATCCCTTGAGGATAGCGGCCTCGGCATTCAATATCGACGAACCGGCAGCACCAATAACGGCTACACTCGTTAGCATCTCGACTAGCCACGAAACATAGATACTAGGGCAACTTGTACTTACTGTTGTGGCTTAGGGCAGTAAACTTGATGTCAAAGATGCCGGACTCATCCTCACGCACACGGCCAACGCTGACGGTGTAGCCACGGCCGAGATCACGGTCGAGACGGGGCTGGGGCCGGTCAGGCTGGTCATCGCCAAAGACCTTGATAGCGGGCTCGGGCGCCGAGGGGCATCCCAAGGTCTGGGCCTCGCTGGTGTAGCGGCGAAGGGCCTCGCGGACCTCCTCGGCCTTGGGGGCGGGCTTGCGCTCGAAGTTGAGGCTCACGCAGGCGGTGTGGCCGTCCATGACGGGGACACGGTTGCAAGTGGCCGACACACGCAGGCCGTCCTGCTCGACAAAGGCGGTGCCCTTGTCGTCGATGCGGCCGAGAATCTTGCGGGCCTCGGTCTCGAGCTTGTCCTCCTCGCCCGAGATGAAAGGCACGACGTTGTCGATGACGTCCATGCTCGAGACGCCCGGGTAGCCGGCGCCCGAAACAGCCTGCATGGTGACGATGGAGACTGTAGCGATGGGGCCAAAGGCGGCCTGGAGGGCGGCGAAGGGGATGACGAGGCCGATGACGGCGCAGTTGGAGTTGCAGACGAGGAAGCCCTTGTTGAGGGAGCGAACAGAGCGCTGGTGGGGGATGAGGTCGAGATGGGGGAGGTTGACTGTAGGGACGACGAGGGGCACGAGGGGATCGCGGCGGTAGTTCTTGGCGTTGGAGAAGACGGGGATGTCGGCCTTGATGAACTCCATCTCTGAGGGGATTCGTCAGCGAGTGCTATTCTGACACAAGGGGGGGGACACGGGGAAACGTACCGATATCACCAGCGACATCCGAGTCCAGGCCGCTAAAGACGACATCGCAGTCCTTGAACTCTTCAGCCTTGCACTCCCTCACCACCATGTCGGCGATGTCGCCCATGGGCGCGGCCTGCTTCCACCGCACGGCATCCTTGTACTTCTTGCCAGCGGAGCGGGACGAGGCGCCGATGGCGTGGAGGGTGAGGTAGGGGTGCTGAGCGAGGAGGAGGATGAAGCGCTGGCCGACGGAGCCCGTGGCGCCGAGAACACCTGAGGTTGAACAATACTCATCAGCTCGAGATTCTTGCAATGCGATGGCTGATGGAGGGGTAACCGGGGGCGCAAGAATGACATACCGCACTTCTTGGTAGGGAATTCAGAGGCCATTGTCGTTAGAGGGTGAAATATTTCAAGTGTGAATACAGGAGGAAAACAGAAATACCCAACAGATGAGTCGGGAGATGTCAATGTCAAGTCTTGGTGTTGAGGTTGGGTGAGTCTTTGGCGCCGAAAAAAGACCCCGCCATCCGAAACCCGCCCCCCGCCATCGGAGCTTGAGTCGGCGTCGGCGGGCCCCACCTTGAAGTAGAATGGAAAGAAAACATGAGTGATGACCATTTTACAGCCTATGATTTGAACACTCACGTCGAGTGGAGAGTAATACCTGGGACTTAACAGAGACTAGACTTGACTAAATAGAGAACATATATAACCCCAAAAGTAAAAAGATGTTAGGTAGCAGACCACCCCATCATAGACACCTGGACGCATAAGTGCACCAAGAGAAGATACCAAGCAGTTCAAAGACGCAGCTACTCAATTGAATGATACCAATAGCAAAATAAATCCCAATGTCCCATCATGCATCTATCCAAATATGAAAGTGAACCCTAACCTAGCTCTAGCTCAGCCATCCATGTAACCCTCCAGAAGAAAATGTAAACGCCAGTTCAATGCAAATTAGACCCCCCTCGTATTCCTCTCCCTGCCATGGTTTGCTCGTGCGTCTGTCCGTTGGTATTGAGGAGCGGAACTAAGACGCAATGGCGCTACTTCGATCGACGTTCGCGTAGAGTCGGAACTGGATAAAGATAACAACATCTTCGACGATGGTTCCCAAGGAGCCGAGCAGCCAGGGGAAAGCGTTGAGGAGGTACTTCCTGTCCTGGGAGTAGAGAACAAGGCTGGCACCGTACGTGAGGTTACCGGACATCGACAGCATGAAGAAGAGCAGGGCCAGGCCTATTGATACAAATTAGACTCGTTCTTTTATCTCACGGGGAAAACTTACCTTCGCACGACTTTTCTCGGTGGTTCTTGACAATTTGAGGGATTCGGGCACTGTCAGTTGTTAGCGTCACGTTGCATAACTCAAGAGTGTGAAGCGTACCAAAGGTAGAGCACGGCGCTGATGTAGCCCAAGATAAGTCCAGTAACCTCGAGAGAGCTCTTGGCGTCCTCGGGCGAGTCGGGGGTGCCAGGGTCACCGCCGTCCCATGCGCCGACCTTGTAGGATACGAACCAGCCAGCGAACCCAATGACAAAGACAGCGATCAGGCTCAGAGCGTTGTGAACCCAAGGGCTGCTGTCGGGGGTCTCATCCTCGCCCGTCACAATCTTCCGTAGAGGCTCCATCGACGACTCCGTGTGTGTCGCATGACGGCGCTGAGAGCCGGGGAGGCCAAAGGAAGAGCTCCTCCGCCTGCGCCTCCCGGAGAGAAGAGGAGACTCCTCAGAGGAGTCAATGAGCTGGGCGTCTTGGGCGCGACTCGCTCGGCGGGCATTGAGAGTATTGTAGTAAACGACTTGACCGATGAGGACGAGGTCGGCGATGCAAAAGTACCCGGCCAATGCCACAGCGGTCGGAGCTAGGCGAGTGAACAATGCTCCTGGTGACGCAACGTTAGCGAGTCTGGCAGCCGGTGGTTGGCGCAAGCCACGAAAAAGTGAAATTTTCGATCAAGGGCGACGATTAATAGAGAAAGGAATGAAGTTTGTTTCTGAGCGGCACGACCCATATGATGTCTGAAAATATTTTACAGGTACAATGAGAAAAGGAAGGGAGCACGAACCGACGAGGTTTGTAATGTCGCCCAAGAGCCAGACGATAAGAAAGGCCATGCTGAGGCCATCAGCGCTCTGGGCCCGGTAGTTGGCGAACAATTGAGGGAGCTGCAGAGGGCCAACGGTCAGTCTTGGGGCGCATTCGACGCGGGTGTAGGGAGAAAATGACGAAGGGGAAACTCACGAGGACGCATATCCAAGAAGTCAGGCTGATGCTGCCAAAGATGCCAGACAAGGCCTCTGTGACGGGCAACGACTGCGCCGCGGCAGCAAATGTAGTGGCAGCTAACAACGGCATCGTGAAGTCGTGTCGCCGTTGAGCGCAAAAGGGCACAAAAGGGCGAACGGGGTTGTAGGAAGTAAGTCGAGGTTGAAGAGCGAAAAAGGAAGCAGAGTCGGTATTGACCGAAGGAGGTGGTGGCGCGACAAAGGTGGGTATCACGAGGGCAAAGAGTAGATCCTCCAGAGTGAGCCAACACCAAAGAACGAGCGATTCGTGCGAGATATGGTGATTATGGGAACGACGCGACTCGTGTGTCGCCGCGGATCGCAATTAACTCGTGAGGTGCTCTCCAGGCTTTGCGAGTCGGTGAAGAATAGAAACTGGCGAGGACTCATCGATCAACCAAGATCCCGTTGTCGGTTTCGGCCAAGATCCTTATCGTTTACGGGCTAAGCCGCAATCCTGTTGACAACCCAACTGACTGTATTGGCCAGCGCTTATCGGCCAGCGCTGTGCTGTGACGTACTACGTAGTATGGGCTCTCATGCGGGGGGAGATCCTGTGAGCTTAAAAATGGGGAGATCTAATGCCAGTCGAGGGCTTCAAGATGGGCAGGTGTCACTGTGAGGAATGCAACCCAGTCCAAAGGGTCCATCTCCGATACGGAGCCGATGACCGATAACAAGGTGCTCTATTCAAGAGGCATACTCAGTTCATCGTCGAGGCGCTTCAACTTGATACCTTGATACATATAGATAGCCCGAGGCCAGGCTAGGCCGCAGCCCGGACTCTCCACACGGTAGCCCTGGAGGTCAACTATCTTGTCCATCAACACACCGAAACTATCGACTCCAAGACCGTGCCTCCCTCGCGGGTCCCTCACTGCCAGCCTGCCAGGTGCCAGCCACGTCCCGTGTCCTTGTTTCACGTGGCCCGGCACATGCGCTGAATGATTCGCTGCAGCCCGTCTCCAGTTCTGCATGAGATCCTTGTTCCTCTGGCAACTTGTGGCAGCTCTGCAGCCTAGCCAGAGCCAACCAAAGCTGCCGTTGACGGGGAGCTATCGATCGCCATGATGCAGCTTAGCCACCCGCTTCGCGCTCAGCTCGGCGGCTGCAACGCTGTCGAACGCGTAGATCCAACCTAGATTTCGCCTCTGCAGGTGTCCTTTTAAGCTCTGCCTTCGCATTCTCAGTGTCCTGCGACTCTCACCGTCTCTTTCATCGACATCGGCGTATAAACTGCACCGCCCCACGACAGCTTGAGCTCGCGTTCCCTTATCGGCGCCTCCATCGCTCGCAGCTCCCGACATCGCCCTTCTCACATCCCATCCGCCATGAAGCTCCAGTTCAGCAGCGCGCTGGCCCTCGGCCTTGCTAATCTTCCAGGGACGGTTGCCTGGGGCAGTACGTGAAGGCGACCGGATTTTGTGATGCCATCATGCTAACATTGGATGCGATAGGTCTCGGTCACATCACCACCGCTTACCTTGCCAGCCATTTCGTCGCCAACTCGACCGAGGCGCACCTCAAGTACCTGCTCTATAACGATGAGCCCGACTACATCGCCAAGATAGCCTCATGGGCTGACTCCATCCGCTATACTAAATGGGGTCGATACACCAAGAATTTCCACTTTATCGACGCCCACGATAACCCGCCGCATCAGTGCGAGGTCGACTTTGAACGCGATTGCAAGGAGGATGGCTGCGTCATCAGTGCTCTCGCCAACTACACCAAGCAGTCCCTCGAGCCTCAGCTACCTTTCTGGCAGCGCAACCAGGCGGCCAAGTTTGTCGTGCACTTTGTCGGGGACCTCCACCAGCCTCTACACAACGAGGATGTTGAGAAGGGAGGCAATGGTATTCTGGTCAAGTTTGACGGCCGCACTTTTAACCTCCACCATGTTTGGGACACCTCTATCGCCGAGAAGTTGATTGGCAACCCACGCGGCAACCCATTTGAGATTTCTCTCGCGTGGGCTAACCAGCTGGCCGTTGAGATCAGCGATGGCAAGTTTGCCGAGGAGAAGGAGTCGTGGTTGAAGGACTTGAACTTTGATGATCCTATCAGCACCGCTATGGCATGGTCGCGAGAGACCAACGCTCTTGTCTGCACTCATGGTAAGTAGAGCACAGTATTAACATGGGTCAAGTCACGGCTACTGATAATAAACTCCAGTTTTTCCCGAGGGACCCGATGCCATTGTTGGTCAGGAACTGGGAGGCGAGTACTTTGAGAAGGCTGCTCCGGTTATTGAGAAGCAGGTTGCTCGAGCTGGCTACCGGATGGCTGCTTGGCTGGATCATATTACAAAAGCCTACAAGGACATTGAGGCAGAGCAGGGGACCAGTGAGGAGTTGTAAGGCATTTGGATCCCATGGCTGGCGTTGTTTTTGGACTATCTACAGCCAGAAAGTATTCACAGCTAGGACGATGGAACAAGTTGGATATTAGACGAGCGGCTTGAATGGTCAAACATGAACGTGTCGATACCCAAGCTGGCGGCTACCTTTCATCCTTGATTTTAGGTGGTTGGGGAAAAGAGACGATTCCAGATATCCTCCTACCTAGAGTCATTGGGTGTCATTGAGTGTCATTGAGTGTCGCACCAGCCCAGGTCGAGGGGCAAACCGTCGCTACAGGGTAAAAGTCTTGGAGCGAGTTTCATCGTGTGAGACCTGAAAAATGGCGAGTTTGAAATAGCACAAGTGTGTCATTCGGGTCGCAGGTCAATGTCGACTGTTGCATCGCCAAATGCTCGGGTCTGTGTCAGAGTCGCAGCGACAATCTGTGGTATTCGCAGCCGGGTTTTCTGCAACGCATGTGCAACAGAAATGACTAGTTTGGAACCTGGATGTATATGATCAATGCTAGCTACAGGGGGAGGCTAGATTGGTGAGAAAGAACCCCTGCCTTGGTTACCGAGTTCCTTGGTTGATTCTAGACAGACAAAGTACGGATGAACTGACATGACATCTGGGAGTGACGGCACTTCTCAGTCAGTGAAATCCTAGTACAATCTACTATTACTTTCCCTGTGCTTATCAACGGACAAGTACTAACATAAGTTATTACCCGGGTCTAAGAAGACGTGCGTTCAGCTCTGCCTGGGATATTGCCCGTCATTCGAGTACATGCGCATCTCAGGAACGAATGCACAACCAGATGCAGCCAAAGACGGTCTACATGAACCCTCTACTACTACTTCTGTCTTGTCTACCTGATCTAGGAGTTTACAAGTGGGAATTCTCCGAAACTCGCGCTTAACGGCGTCGTCTCAGAGCTGAGAGCTCGAAACGCCCTGTGCCTGGAGTGCCTGAGCCACCCGCTGCAGCTGCGCCTCGGCAAGCGACGTGATTGGCTGCCCTGAGCCCCCTTCAGTGGCGGGTCACAGGCTGAGACGCATCAACGACATCAACAGTGGCAACGCCGTTTCTATATCCGGCTTGTTGATGATCGCTGACAGCCACCGTCAATATCACCATGACCGTTACAGTGATGGTCGTTCTTGGCGGAGATTATGTCCGCCTGCTATGCCCGGCCACGCCGGCCAAGCCCCAATCCACACCTCCTCCTGTCAGCCAGCAACTCTCGACGCTTGTTGTTGCATCACCTGAAAACCGTCTT
Organism: Fusarium zealandicum; assembly: GCA_013266195.1. NCBI lineage: Eukaryota > Fungi > Ascomycota > Sordariomycetes > Hypocreales > Nectriaceae > Fusarium > Fusarium zealandicum. The sequence continues at coordinate 801 of JABEYC010000642.1, read as the reverse complement.
GTCGACCTTCAGCCCCTGGCCCAACCCGTACAGGCCTAATCTGCCCCTTTGGGCGTTCCGTCTTGGCTGCCATTGCTGCCGCCGTCTCAAAGTCTCCCATCTTCAGACGCAGCTAGTGCTGCGTCTCCGTCCCACGATGCCTGGCCGTGGTGTTTCTCCTCGAGTTTGATCGCTGCTCTCCCGACGTCCCCCTTCTCCCCTATGGCCAAGCCCCTTTCCTAGCGAGCAGTATCAGAATACTTGCCCGCCTCTTCGGCTCTGACCCTCGTCATGGAGAATGCGACCCTGAACTCGGCCCCAGCTACCGCCGGGATGAGATCTGTCTGATGTGCAAGCCCGAGACGCTCGGTTGTCTGCGATGCTTATAAGTCCTAGTCTCGGCATCTTGCTCTCCGTGTCTTCCTCCACATTATCTTCATGCTTTAAACCCGCCTGCTACCGTTCTTTTCTGACCAGTTTCTTTCTTTCTCCTCAGCTCTGGTAGTGTCTGTTTATTTCTTACATTCGTTCCTTGAGACCTCAGTTGGCCCTCCTGCGTCTGTGATCATTCCTTTCTTCTCTTGTCTTTTAACTACGATTTGGTCTGGAACCATCGGAAAAGTTTGACAAACTACGCACCCTGAACCTCTTATTTCATACTCGCCAAAGACAAAGCAACCGTCACTCGCCATGCAGATCAAGGGTGTAATCATTGCCCTCTTGGGCATCACTGCCATCTCAGATGCTGCCGCAGTTCAACGAAGGCATCCCCTCGCCCGCGCACTCCAACGACGACAGTTTGGCGGAGGCGGCGGAGGCGGC